>OY759262.1:67349202-67654202 GCA_963662155.1 Lamellibrachia columna
ATGCGTGTCTTTGTCCTGTAGTTGGTACCCGCCAGGTCATGGAGATGTCTACCAGAGCTTCTACAACTCAGGTCTGCTGAAGCAGCTCATAGATGAAGGCAAGGAGTACGTGTTTGTGTCCAACATCGACAACCTGGGAGCCACTGTTGACATCAGTATCCTTACAGCTGACTGTGTATCTCTGGTGGAGTGGTCAAACTACTCTAGTGGTCAAACAACTCTAGTGGATAGTGTAAGTGGACAGTGTAACTCTGTTGAAGTGGTCAACCTACTTTACAGCTGGACAGTGTAACTGTAGTGGAGTGGACAAACTACTCTACAGCTGGACAGTGTAACTGTAGTGGAGTGGTCAAACTACTCTACAGCTGGACAGTGTAACTGTGGTGGAGTGGTCAACCTACTTTACAGCTGGACAGTGTAACTCTGGTGGAGTGGACAAACTACTCTACAGCTGGACAGTGTAACTGTGGTGGAGTGGTCAAACTACTCTACAGCTAGACAGTGTAACTGGTGGAGTGGTCAAACTACTTTACAGCTGGACAGTGTAACTGTGGTGGAGTGGTCAAGCTACTCTACAGATGGACAGTGTAAATGTGGTGGAGTGGTCAAACTACTTTGCAGCTGGACAGTGTAACTCGGATGGAGTGGTCAATCTACTCTGCAGCTGAACAGTGTAACTGTGGTGGAGTGGTCAAACTACTCTACAGATGGACAGTGTAAATGTGGTGGAGTGGTCAAACTACTCTACAGCTGGACAGTGTAACTGTGGTGGAGTGGTCAAACTACTCTACAGCTGGACAGTGTGACTGTGGTGGAGTGGTCAAACTACTCTACAGCTAGACAGTATAACTGGTTGAGTGGTCAAACTACTTTACAGCTGGACAGTGTAACTGTGGTAGAGTGGTCAAACTACTCTACAGCTAGACAGTATAACTCTGGTGGAGTGGTCAAGCTACTCTACAGCTGGACAGTGTAACTCTGGTGGAGTGGTCAAACTACCCTACAGCTGGACAGTGTAACTCTGGTGGAGTGGTCAAACTACCCTACAGCTGGACAGTGTAACTGTAGTGGAGTGGTCAAACTACTCTACAGCTGGACAGTGTAACTGGTGGAGTGGTCAAACTACTTTACAGCTGGACAGTGTAACTGTGGTGGAGTGGTCAAGCTACTCTACAGATGGACAGTGTAAATGTGGTGGAGTGGTCAAACTACTTTGCAGCTGGACAAAGTGTGGGGTAACTCGGATGGAGTGGTCAATCTACTCTGCAGCTGAACAGTGTAACTGTGGTGGAGTGGTCAAACTACTCTACAGCTGGACAGTGTAACTGTGGTGGAGTGGTCAAACTACTCTACAGCTGGACAGTGTAACTGTGGTGGAGTGGTCAAACTACTCTACAGCTGGACAGTGTAACTCTGGTGGAGTGGTCAAACTACTCTACAGCTGGACAGTGTAACTGTGGTGGAGTGGTCAAACTACTCTACAGCTGGACAGTGTAACTCTGGTGGAGTGGTCAAACTACCCTACAGCTGGACAGTGTAACTCTGGTGGAGTGGTCAAACTACCCTACAGCTGGACAGTGTAACTGTAGTGGAGTGGTCAAACTACTCTACAGCTGGACAGTGTAACTGTGGTGGAGTGGTCAAACTACTCTACAGCTGGACAGTGTAACTGTGGTGGAGTGGTCAAACTACTGTACAACTGGACAGTGTAACTGTGGTGGAGTGGTCAAACTACCCTACAGCTGGACAGTGTAACACTGGTGGAGTGGTCAAACTACCCTACAGCTGGACAGTGTAACTGTAGTGGAGTGGTCAAACTACTCTACAGCTGGACAGTGTAACTGTGGTGGAGTGGTCAAACTACCCTACAGCTGGACTGTGTAACTGGTGGAGTGGTCAAACTACCCTACAGCTGGACAGTGTAACTCTGGTGGAGTGGTCAAACTACCCTACAGCTGGACAGTGTAAATCTGGTGGAGTGGTCAAACTACCCTACAGCTGGACAGTGTAACTGTAGTGGAGTGGTCAAACTACCCTACAGCTGGACAGTGTAACTGTGGTGGAGTGGTCAAACTACTCTACAGCTGGACAGTGTAACTGTGGTGGAGTGGTCAAACTACTCTACAGCTGGACAGTGTAACTGTGGTGGAGTGGTCAAACTACTCTACAGCTGGACAGTGTAACTGTGGTGGAGTGGTCAAACTACTCTACAGCTGGACAGTGTAACTGTGGTGGAGTGGTCAAACTACTCTACAGCTGGACAGTGTAACTGTGGTAGAGTGGTCAAACTACTCTGCAGCTGGACAGCGTAACTCTGGTGGAGTGGTCAAACTACTCTACAGCTGGACAGTGTAACTGTGGTAGAGTGGTCAAACTACTCTGCAGCTGGACAGCGTAACTGTGGTGGAGTGGTCAAACTACTCTACAGCTGGACAGTGTAACTGTGGTGGAGTGGTCAAACTACTCTACAGCTGGACAGTGTAACTGTGGTAGAGTGGTCAAACTACTCTGCAGCTGGACAGTGTAACTGTGGTAGAGTGGTCAAACTACCCTATAGCTGGACAGTGTAACTGTGGTGGAGTGGTCAAACTACTCTACAGCTGGACAGTGTAACTGTGGTGGAGTGGTCAAACTACTCTACAGCTGGACTGTGGTGGAGTGGTCAAACTACTCTACAGCTGGACAGTGTAACTCTGGTGGAGTGGTCAAACTATTCTACAGCTGGACAGTGTAACTGTGGTGGAGTGGTCAAACTACTCTACAGCTGGACAGTGTAACTCTGGTGGAGTGGTCAAACTACACTACATGTGGACAGTGTAACTCTGGTGGAGTGGTCAAACTACCCTACAGCTGGACAGTGTAACTGTGGTGGAGTGGTCAAACTACTCTACAGCTGGACAGTGTAACTCTGGTGGAGTGGTCAAACTACACTACATGTGGTCAGTGTAACTGGTGTATTAGAGTGATACCTTACCTGTAAGATCTTGGGTATTGCATGTGTTTGATACCTTAACTTCAGCCAGGTATCCTCAAGTTCTTGCTAGATCAGCCCAACAGCGTGTCGCGTGACTTTGTGATGGAAGTGACTGACAAGACACGAGCTGACGTCAAGGTAGTACTTATTTTGCAACAACTTGAAAGTTTTGCTCTAAAAATCAGGTTTATTCTTTAATAATATTTTATAATTGAAACAGAAAATGTATTTATTTAAGAATCCATGACAAATATCACATTTAAAACACACCTCGTTAATGACAAGATTAGACTGCTCTTAAAGCAAAAAAGTGCGTGCGTGCGTGCGTGCGTGCGTGCGTGCGTGCGTGCGTGCATGCTTACGGTGGGTGTTACTGTACAAACTGAATATATTCTATGTGATAAATGTATCAATATGTATTACAATGTAGAAACTGGTCAATTGCAGGGTGGAACCCTAGTGGAATATAATGGAAAACTACGACTTCTTGAGATTGCACAAGTACCAAAAGAACATGTACGTTTATAATATTCCTTAAAGTTGACAGTCACGCTAACAATCATACAATATTATTGTATAATATAGGTGTCACATTGTCTAAAGTTAACTCCCTGTGTATAAGATAGCTGTCAGCTTGTCTAAACTTGGCTTCAAAAAGAACCTGATGATAATATATGCCCTAGCAGTGACTATGACCACTGACTCCAGATAATATGTGCCCTAGTTATTATGACCACTGACATTGACTCCAGATAATATATACCCTAGTGGTGACTATGGCCATTGACTCCAGGTAATGTATGTCCTAGCAGTGATTATGACCACTGACTCCAGATAATGTATGCCGTAGCAGTGACTATGACCATTGGTTCCAGATAATGTAAGCCCTAGCAGTGACTATGACCATTGACTCCAGATAATGCATGCCCTAGCAGTGACTATGACCATTGACTCCAGATATTATATACCCTAGCAGTGACTATGACCATTGACTCCAGATAATAATATACCCTAGCGGTGACTATGACCATTGACTCCAGATAATGTACGCCCTAACAGTGACTATGACCATTGATTCCAGATAATGTATGCCCTAGCAGTGACTATGACCATTGACTCCAGATAATATATGCCCTAGCAGTGATTATGACCATTGACTCCAGATAATGTATGCCCTAGCAGTGACTATGGCCATTGACTCCAGATAATATATGCCCTAGCAGTGATTATGACCATTGACTCCAGATAATGTATGCCCTAGCAGTGATTATAACCACTGACTCCAGATAATATATGCCCTAGCAGTGACTGTGACCACTGACTCCAGATAATGTTTGCCCTAGCAGTGATTATGACCATTGATTCCAGATAATGTATGCCCTAGCAGTGACTATGACCATTGACTCCAGATAATATATGCCCTAGCAGTGACTATGACCATTGACTCCAGATAATGTATGCCCTAGCAGTGACTATGGCCATTGACTCCAGATAATGTACGCCCTAGCAGTGATTATGACCAATGACTCCAGATAATGTATGCCCTAGCAGTGATTATGACCATTGACTCCAGATAATGTATGTCCTAGCAGTGACTATGACCATTGACTCCAGATAATGTATGCCCTAGCAATGACTATAACCACTGAGTCCAGATAATATATGCCCTAGCAGTGATTATGACCATTGACTCCAGATAATGTATGTCCTAGCAGTGACTATGGCCATTGACTCCAGATAATATATGCCCTAGCAGTGATTATGACCACTGACTCCAGATAATGTTTGCCCTAGCAGTGATTATGACCATTGATTCCAGATAATGTATGCCCTAGCAGTGACTATGACCATTGACTCCAGATAATATATGCCCTAGCAGTGACTATGACCATTGACTCCAGATAATGTATGCCCTAGCAGTGACTATGGCCATTGACTCCAGATAATGTATGCCCTAGCAGTGACTATGACCAATGACTCCAGATAATGTATGCCCTAGCAGTGATTATGACCATTGACTCCAGATAATGTATGTCCTAGCAGTGACTATGACCATTGACTCCAGATAATGTATGCCCTAGCAGTAATTATGACCATCGTCTCCAGATAATATATGCCCTAGCAGTGACTGTGACCACTGACTCCAGATAATATATGCCCTATCAGTGATTATGGCCATTGACTCCAGATAATATATGCCCTAGCAGTGACTATGGCCATTGACTCCAGATAATGCATGCCCTAGCAGTGACTATGACCATTGACTCCAGATAATGTATGCCCTAGCAGTGACTATGACCAATGACTCCAGATAATGTATGCCCTAGCAGTGATTATGACCATTGACTCCAGATAATGTTTGCCCTAGCAGTGATTATGACCATTGACTCCAAATAATGTATGCCCTAGCAGGGACTATGACCAATGATTCCAGATAATGTATGCCCTAGCAGTGATTATGACCATTGAGTCCAGATAATGCATGCCCTAGCAATGACTATTACAATTGACTCCAGATAATGTATGCCCTAGTAGTGACTATGACAATTGACTCCAGATAATGTATGCCCTAGCAGGGACTATTACCAATGACTCCATATAATGTATGCCCTAGCAGTGATTATGACCATTGACTCCAGATAATGTATGCCCTAGCAGTGACTATGGCCACTGACTCCAGATAATGTATGCCGTAGCAGTGACTATGACCATTGATTCCAGATAATGTAAGCCCTAGCAGTGACTATGACCATTGACTCCAGATAATGCATGCCCTAGCAGTGACTATGACCATTGACTCCAGATATTATATACCCTAGCAGTGACTATGACCACTGACTCCAGATAATGTTTGCCCTAGCAGTGATTATGACCATTGATTCCAGATAATGTATGCCCTAGCAGTGACTATGACCATTGACTCCAGATAATATATGACCTAGCAGTGATTATGACCATTGACTCCAGATAATGTATGCCCTAGCAGTGACTATGGCCATTGACTCCAGATAATGTATGCCCTAGCAATGACTATAACCACTGAGTCCAGATAATATATGCCCTAGCAGTGATTATGACCATTGACTCCAGATAATGTATGTCCTAGCAGTGACTATGGCCATTGACTCCAGATAATATATGTCCTAGCAGTGATTATGACCACTGACTCCAGATAATATATGCCCTAGCAGTGACTGTGACCACTGACTCCAGATAATGTTTGCCCTAGCAGTGATTATGACCATTGATTCCAGATAATGTATGCCCTAGCAGTGACTATGATCATTGACTCCAGATAATAATCTTATATGCCCTAGCAGTGACTATGACCATTGACTCCAGATAATGTATGCCCTAGCAGTGACTATGACCAATGACTCCAGATAATGTATGCCCTAGCAGTGATTATGACCATTGACTCCAGATAATGTTTGCCCTAGCAGTGATTATGACCATTGATTCCAGATAATGTATGCCCTAGCAGTGACTATGATCATTGACTCCAGATAATATATGCCCTAGCAGTGACTATGACCATTGACTCCAGATAATGTATGCCCTAGCAGTGACTATGACCAATGACTCCAGATAATGTATGCCCTAGCAGTGATTATGACCATTGACTCCAAATAATGTATGCCCTAGCAGGGACTATGACCAATGATTCCAGATAATGTATGCCCTAGCAGTGATTATGACCATTGAGTCCAGATAATGCATGCCCTAGCAATGACTATTACAATTGACTCCAGATAATGTATGCCCTAGCAGTGACTATGACAATTGACTCCAGATAATGTATGCCCTAGCAGGGACTATTACCAATGACTCCATATAATGTATGCCCTAGCAGTGATTATGACCATTGACTCCAAATAATGTATGCCCTAGCAGGGACTATGACCAATGACTCCAGATAATGTATGCCCTAGCAGTGATTATGACCATTGAGTCCAGATAATGTATGCCCTAGCAGTGACTATGACCAATGACCAGATAATGTATGCCCTAGCAGTGATTATGACCGTTGAGTCCAGATAATTTATGCCCTAGCAGTGACTATGACCAATGACTCCAGATAATGTATGCCCTAGCAATGACTATTACCATTGAGTCCAGATAATGTATGCCCTAGCAGTGACTATGACCATTGACTCCAGATAATGTATGCCCTAGCAATGACTATTACCATTGAGTCCAGATAATGTATGCCCTAGCAGTGACTATGACCATTGACTCCAGATAATGTATGCCCTAGCAATGACTATTACCATTGAGTCCAGATAATGTATGCCCTAGCAGTGACTATGACCATTGAGTCCAGATAATGTATGCCCTAGCAATGACTATTACCATTGAGTCCAGATAATGTATGCCCTAGCAATGACTATTACCACTGAGTCCAGATAATGTATGCCCTAGCAGTGACTATGACCATTGAGTCCAGATAATGTATGCCCTAGCAATGACTATTACCATTGAGTCCAGATAATGTATGCCCTAGCAATGACTATTACCACTGAGTCCAGATAATGTATGCCCTAGCAATGACTATTACCATTGAGTCCAGATAATGTATGCCCTAGCAATGACTATTACCATTGAGTCCAGATAATGTATGCCCTAGCAATGACTATTACCACTGAGTCCAGATAATGTATGCCCTAGCAATGACTATTACCATTGAGTCCAGATAATGTATGCCCTAGCAATGACTATGACCATTGAGTCCAGATAATGTATGCCCTAGCAGTGACTATGACCATTGAGTCCAGATAATGTATGCCCTAGCAATGACTATTACCACTGAGTCCAGATAATGTATGCCCTAGCAATGACTATTACCACTGAGTCCAGATAATGTATGCCCTAGCAATGACTATTACCACTGAGTCCAGATAATGTATGCCCTAGCAATGACTATGACCACTGAGTCCAGATAATGTATGCCCTAGCAGTGACTATGACCATTGAGTCCAGATAATGTATGCCCTAGCAATGACTATTACCACTGAGTCCAGATAATGTATGCCCTAGCAATGACTATTACCACTGAGTCCAGATAATGTATGCCCTAGCAATGACTATTACCATTGAGTCCAGATAATGTATGCCCTAGCAATGACTATTACCACTGAGTCCAGATAATGTATGCCCTAGCAATGACTATAACCACTGAGTCCAGATAATGTATGCCCTAGCAATGACTTACCATTGAGTCCAGATAATGTATGCCCTAGCAATGACTATTACCACTGAGTCCAGATAATGTATGCCCTAGCAATGACTATTACCACTGAGTCCAGATAATGTATGCCCTAACAATGACTATTACCACTGAGTCCAGATAATGTATGCCCTAGCAATGACTATTACCATTGAGTCCAGATAATGTATGCCCTAGCAATGACTATTACCATTGAGTCCAGATAATGTATGCCCTAGCAATGACTATTACCACTGAGTCCAGATAATGTATGCCCTAGCAATGACTATTACCATTGAGTCCAGATAATGTATGCCCTAGCAATGACTATGACCATTGAGTCCAGATAATGTATGCCCTAGCAGTGACTATGACCATTGAGTCCAGATAATGTATGCCCTAGCAATGACTATTACCACTGAGTCCAGATAATGTATGCCCTAGCAATGACTATTACCACTGAGTCCAGATAATGTATGCCCTAACAATGACTATTACCACTGAGTCCAGATAATGTATGCCCTAGCAATGACTATTACCATTGAGTCCAGATAATGTATGCCCTAGCAGTGACTATGACCATTGAGTCCAGATAATGTATGCCCTAGCAATGACTATTACCACTGAGTCCAGATAATGTATGCCCTAGCAGTGACTATTACCATTGAGTCCAGATAATGTATGCCCTAGCAATGACTATTACCACTGAGTCCAGATAATGTATGCCCTAGCAATGACTATAACCACTGAGTCCAGATAATGTATGCCCTAGCAATGACTATTACCATTGAGTCCAGATAATGTATGCCCTAGCAATGACTATTACCACTGAGTCCAGATAATGTATGCCCTAGCAATGACTATTACCACTGAGTCCAGATAATGTATGCCCTAACAATGACTATTACCACTGAGTCCAGATAATGTATGCCCTAGCAATGACTATTACCATTGAGTCCAGATAATGTATGCCCTAGCAATGACTATTACCACTGAGTCCAGATAATGTATGCCCTAGCAATGACTATTACCATTGAGTCCAGATAATGTATGCCCTAGCAATGACTATTACCACTGAGTCCAGATAATGTATGCCCTAGCAATGACTATTACCACTGAGTCCAGATAATGTATGCCCTAGCAATGACTATTACCATTGAGTCCAGATAATGTATGCCCTAGCAATGACTATGACCATTGAGTCCAGATAATGTATGCCCTAGCAGTGACTATGACCATTGAGTCCAGATAATGTATGCCCTAGCAATGACTATTACCACTGAGTCCAGATAATGTATGCCCTAGCAATGACTATTACCACTGAGTCCAGATAATGTATGCCCTAACAATGACTATTACCACTGAGTCCAGATAATGTATGCCCTAGCAATGACTATTACCATTGAGTCCAGATAATGTATGCCCTAGCAGTGACTATGACCATTGAGTCCAGATAATGTATGCCCTAGCAATGACTATTACCATTGAGTCCAGATAATGTATGCCCTAGCAGTGACTATTACCATTGAGTCCAGATAATGTATGCCCTAGCAATGACTATTACCATTGAGTCCAGATAATGTATGCCCTAGCAATGACTATGACAATCATAATGCAACTTTGATCAACATGTGTTTTTCTATGTTTCCCATTGTAGGTAGATGAATTCAAGAGCGTCAGTAAATTCAAGTGAGTGCTGTGTGTGTGTGTGTGTGTGTGTGTGTGTGTGTGTGGGTGTGTGGGTGTGGGTGGGTGTGGGTGGGTGTGGGTGTGGGTGGGTGTGGGTGTGTACGTCTTTAGGGGAGACCGGTGCTAGTAGTAACAGAAACAACATATTTCCTGATTACAATCGTAATTGTTACCCGATCAAGATTTTTTATTGCTAACAAAACTGCAAGTATCTCCCGCAGATGGTCTATGCATAAATAAAAGCTTAATACGATACACATTTGTGCAATGATATGTGACCTGCTCCATCAAAATCAGGAATAAGTCGGAAAATTGCATTTTGAGATGAAGGTACCACGTGAAAGAGAGTTGTCCGGGCTTTCCAATGATGGCAAAGACATCTTCTGTTGGTGGTAGCAGCTTCAGTAGCATTGATTTGTTGTTCAGAAACTTGTACACCCTGAGCTATCCGAAATCAGAGGCTTCTAATTCGTCACCTCAGTTGGTGTACACGGCTATGACAAGCTGCCTTGCTTGGTTGATGATATCTGGTGTGATGTGATCCTGGTCTTGATCAGCAAAGTTCTCCAGTGCAGAGATATCTGTTGTCTTGCTGCGATTCAGTCACACCTTCTGACCAGTAAAGTGTGGATAGCTGGTTGTATCTTGTCCACTAAGGCTGTGAAGGAAGGGAAGTGAATGACATTGTGCAGGTCCCTGTGCAGCACACATCTCATGGATGGGTAGGCAGATATCTGGTGCAGTTTGAACCCACAGATCTTTCAACAGCGTAGAAGCTTAATACATGCAAATGATAATGATGTCTGTCGTTTGCATGGATGATCATTCGTTGCACATCTTCATTCTTCACACTGTGTACAGTGTGAAGAACTAGTGTCAGCTTCCTGTTGAGTGCACTCCAGATCAGGCACATCTATGACTGAACCCTGTGCACGCTCTCATTTTCCTCCTTATAGCCACCGCCCAGATACAGACGAATCAAACCCATGGTTGGTGCTAGCTGCTCTTCCTAGGTCCAGGTCTCTCAGAGAAAGCTCAGAAGTCCCGCCTTGTTTGCCGACACAGAGAAAAACTCATGTTAGTCAGGAGCTCTATACTGTTCTCTGACCTCGAAAAGCCTTGCTGGTCTTGACCAGGCATACCTGTACTGGTGCACGGATTACTTGAGGCTTCGGGAACTGTACCGATCACAGCAGAAGTGTACGATACTTGTACTAGCAGGAACATCTTTAATAAGATTATTCTTCATCATTGTGGAATTACCAACGATGAACCGTCTTCTGCTGCTCTCTTGGCAAACTTCTTTTCTTGCAAAGTTTTGGTCAGACAGGACTTTGTGCCTGCTGACCTCATGATTCCATCTTTGTTGAACAGTGACTGGGGTGTCTTGCTGCAGTCATGTGGCCAATGAAGTTCACAATGTCAACTTCGCCACCACTAGCAAGGAACTATATCATCTGCAGGAGGGCAGCAACTTAGTCACTTTTTCCTGGGTTTTGCATTCTGTCTGTGGAATGTCTTTAATCTGACAATGGTCGTTTTCTTGTGATCAGCTGACATCGAACCATGAAGTGCCCTGAGCCCAAGTTCCTTCATATTGGTCATCTTGTTCTGAGACTCCGTTGTGTTGTCCATCTGAGACTCCGTTGTGGTGTCCATGTCTGAGACTCCGTTGTGGTGTCCATGTCTGAGACTCCGTTGTGGTGTCCATGTCTGAGACTCCGTTGTGGTGTCCATGTCTGAGACTCCGTTGTGGTGTCCATGTCTGAGACTCCGTTGTGGTGTCCATGTCTGAGACTCCGTTGTGGTGTCCATGTCTGAGACTCCGTTGTGGTGTCCATGTCTGAGACTCCGTTGTGGTGTCCATGTCTGAGACTCCGTTGTGGTGTCCATGTCTGAGACTCCGTTGTGGTGTCCATGTCTGAGACTCCGTTGTGGTGTCCATGTCTGAGACTCCGTTGTGGTGTCCATGTCTGAGACTCCGTTGTGGTGTCCATGTCTGAGACTCCGTTGTGGTGTCCATGTCTGAGACTCCGTTGTGGTGTCCATGTCTGAGACTCCGTTGTGGTGTCCATGTCTGAGACTCCGTTGTGGTGTCCATGTCTGAGACTCCGTTGTGGTGTCCATGTCTGAGACTCCGTTGTGGTGTCCATGTCTGAGACTCCGTTGTGGTGTCCATGTCTGAGACTCCGTTGTGGTGTCCATGTCTGAGACTCCGTTGTGGTGTCCATGTCTGAGACTCCGTTGTGGTGTCCATGTCTGAGACTCCGTTGTGGTGTCCATGTCTGAGACTCCGTTGTGGTGTCCATGTCTGAGACTCCGTTGTGGTGTCCATGTCTGAGACTCCGTTGTGGTGTCCATGTCTGAGACTCCGTTGTGGTGTCCATGTCTGAGACTCCATTGTGGTGTCCATCTGAGACTCCGGTGTGGTGTCCATCTGAGACTCCGTTGTGGTGTCCATGTCGGAGACTCCGTTGTGATGTCCATGTCCGAGACCCCGTTGTGGTGTCCATGTCCGAGACTCCGTTGTGTTGTCCATGTCCGAGACTCCGTTGTGGTGTCCATGTCCGAGACTCCGTTGTGGTGTCCATGTCTGAGACTCCGTTGTGGTGTCCATGTCTGAGACTCCGTTGTGGTGTCCATGTCCGAGACTCCGTTGTGGTGTCCATGTCTGGGACTCCGTTGTGGTGTCCATGTCTGAGACTCCGTTGTGGTGTCCATGTCTGAGACTCCGTTGTGGTGTCCATGTCTGAGACTCCGTTGTGGTGTCCATGTCTGAGACTCCGTTGTGGTGTCCATGTCTGAGACTCCGTTGTGGTGTCCATGTCTGAGACTCCGTTGTGGTGTCCATGTCTGAGACTCCGTTGTGGTGTCCATGTCTGAGACTCCGTTGTGGTGTCCATGTCTGAGACTCCGTTGTGGTGTCCATGTCTGAGACTCCGTTGTGGTGTCCATGTCTGAGACTCCGTTGTGGTGTCCATGTCTGAGACTCCGTTGTGGTGTCCATGTCTGAGACTCCGTTGTGGTGTCCATCTGAGACTCCGTTGTGGTGTCCATGTCTGAGACTCCGTTGTGGTGTCCATGTCTGAGACTCCGTTGTGTCCATCTGCTCTTCATTCAACAAATGCTCCATTTATCAGGGCATTGTATACTTCTGGGGAAGTTTCAGGCAACTACTTCATCTCAGCCAGAGCTACAGAGGTACAGAGATACAGAGGTACAGAGGTACAGAGGTATAGAGGTACAGAGGTACAGAGGTACAGAGCTACAGAGCTACAGAGCTACAGAGGTACAGAGGTACAGAGGTACAGAGGTACAGAGGTACAGAGGTGTTCTCATGCAGTATTTTCAAGACAGCTTCATTGCTTAGTCTCTCTCTCTCTCTCTCTGATGCCCATACTTCGAATGCCTCCCAGTACAGATGCCACACTATCTCACTCAGGATTCTAATAGCGTGCATGGATTGGTAGGAAATCTTCTGCACCTGAATCCTTTATTATCTTGCAGATAGCTTTCAATTAGTTGTGAGCTTAATGAAAGCCTCTCCGAATTAGGACAAGATAGAGAAATTCATCTTTGTGTCTATCCCTGATGGCCAATGCAAGTTTGCATGTGGCTTGATCTCCAGCAATGACGGTCCATGTGTCACCAAGTGCATGTGATGTCATCTCCTCTTTGAACACAACAGGGTCTGTTGGATCAGGGGCAGGTACCCAATTTTGCTTGCCTCTTTGTGTTGTAGCAGCCTGGCAGCCTGGCAAGCCACCTTATCACTCAGGTGGCACATGTAGCAGCCTGGCAGCCTGGCAAGCCACCTTATCACTCAGGTGGCACATGTAGCAGCCTGGCAGCCTGGCAAGCCACCTTATCACTCAGGTGGCACATGTAGCAGCCTGGCAGCCTGGCAAGCCACCTTATCACTCAGGTGGCACATGTAGCAGCCTGGCAGCCTGGCAAGCCACCTTATCACTCAGGTGGCACATGTAGCAGCCTGGCAGCCTGGCAAGCCACCTTATCACTCAGGTGGCACATGTAGCAGCCTGGCAGCCTGGCAAGCCACCTTATCACTCAGGTGGCACATGTAGCAGCCTGGCAGCCTGGCAAGCCACCTTATCACTCAGGTGGCACATGTAGCAGCCTGGCAAGCCACCTTATCACTCAGGTGGCACATGTAGCAGCCTGGCAGCCTGGCAAGCCACCTTATCACTCAGGTGGCACATGTAGCAGCCTGGCAGCCTGGCAAGCCACCTTATCACTCAGGTGGCACATGTAGCAGCTGCGGTGTTGTCAGATGTCGCCCAACTCGCCACATATTTTCTGCAGTGTTGTATGAGGGTTAGGGTTAAAGTGCTAATGCTCTCAATGCCGCTGATTGATCTGGATTTCTGTCTATCCTTTGCAGAGATGTAGCAGAAAGGAATGGCTGTATCTGTTTTCGTTTTCGAGTTTTCCTCCTCTCTGAAGGTAAGATGGGGTTAGCTGACACCCTCTGTAAGTCTGGCTTCATCGGTAGATGCCTCAAGCCTGGGATTTTCAATTATGACAGCAGTTGTTGAAATTCCCACCATCTAATGTCTTCTTTCTCAGTCCAGATTATCCATTGCAAAGACATGTGGTGTCTCATGATTGTGACACATGTTCTCTGGAATGTACATCCTGTCTTCCTCGATTTGTTGCACGATGTTGGCATATTGTGAAGTCAATTGACATTGTAGATGATCATAGTTGATCCTTAGGCAGGGTTGTTTGATTTAAATCATTGATTTAAATCACTCCAAAAAATCATTGATTTATGATTTTTTTCCCCGATTTTTTTAATCACTCATGAATTTAGTGTCGAGATCAACAAAGTTTTGTATGTTTTTTAATATAAAAGCACAATGTGTGCCACTTGTGTAGTTGTATTGTCACCAGATAGCCTGATAGTCAAATATTTTATGACATTGTGTATGTTTGAGCTATTCCCTTTTTGAATGCAGTGAAGCCACACAAACTTGTTTCCCAGAGGAAGTATCTTCTATAGTCAGAAGCCCTGAGAGTTGAAGTCCACTTAGAGCTTGTGCTAGTTGTTACAAATTCAGTGTGTTGACTCAAGTGAGACAGTCTGGGCTACAATTGTCTATTACTGTATCAAAAGGAAATCAAATTCTAGGGCTAATTAGGAGAACTATCATGTATAAGGAGAAACAGCTAATTGTACCCCTGTACAAAGCAATAGTTAGACCACATTTGGAATATTGTATTCAAGCATGGAGGCCATATCGTAAAAAGGACATAGACAAGCTAGAAAGAATACAATGAAGAGCAACCAAAATGATTCCAGAATTGAGAGACCTTAGTTATGAAAGTCGCTTATTACAATGTGGTTTGACAACACTAGAGACCAGGAGACTAAGAGGACACCAAATAGAAGTATTTAAAATAGTGAACGGTTATGAGGATGTTGATAGGAATGTGTTCTTCAAACTTAAAGAAGGCAGTAGAACCAGAGGACACAAAGCAACATTAGTTAAAGAGCAGTGTAGGTTGGACATGAGAAAGTACTCTTTCTCACAGAGGGTGATAAATGAATGGAACAAACTGCCAAATGATTGTGTTAATGCTAGTAGTGTGAATATGTTTAAAAATAGAATTGACAGATATTTGATAAGGGTGGGCTACACATAGATGAGAAAATTGTTGGAATCTCGATAAACCAATGGCTTCCTTGTCCACTTTGCCATCTGGAACTTGTTGTTTGGGATGACAACCTTGTTAAATCTCAGTTTGCAGTCTGGTTGGAGACCCTTAGAATACACAGAGCCCTGGGCAGGTGCTAATCCACCCTCTCAGCAAACAATAATTATCACTGCTACAGCCACAGACACACAGCATGCTTTCCTTTCCAAGACAGATTATGCAACTACAGGGGTGAGGCTTTGTGGACATTGTCTAATGTCTTTATATAAGCAAAAATCATGTACCCTCTGTTAAGACAGCTACCCAAATCGATTTGAATAGACCACGTTTGAAAGAGTTTATAAATATAAACATTATATAAATGTCTACATACCAGATAAAAAAATCTTATTTAAATAAAAAATCTTATTAAAAAATCATGATTTTTTCAACCCTGTCCCTAGGCCAAGCCTATTGTTCAATGTGATCAGTGCCTTGCTCCATGTTTGGTTCTACTGATGATAGGCAGTGGCAATACCCAGTGGGGTGGGCATCCCAGACACATTTTGCAGAAGTTGTTAGGACCCTATAAAGGCCTTTTCCTTGGTTGGGTCATCGACTAGCATCCGTCCTGAACTGTGAGGTTCTCTGTGTGGCATTCTTGCTTTATTACATCTGGAACCATCTATTCTGTGAGGTTCTCTGTGTGGCATTCTTGCTTTATTAAAGAGCATCTGGAACCATCTATTCTGTGAGGTTCTCTGTGTGGCATTCTTGCTTTATTAAAGAGCACCTGGAACCATCTATTCAGCAGCAGAGAACGATACTTCTGTTGCTCATCTTCATGTCGTCTTTCTTTCATGCAGAAATCAGTATCTGCTCTCAGTATTTTAGCTGCACGATGTAGAAGCAAGCTACTTTTCATCAACATGACAGTCTAATTCCAGATACCTGAGCTTCTCAAGAGCATCACCAAAGGGTATCGTAGATGCGCAAATTAATCCAGATTTGCTACTTTGGTTAATAATTAAAATGTACTTGCAAAACTTCTGTTGCAATTTCCGTTTCAGTGTGATTGATCGGTATGTGCAGTTTTGATTCCTATCTCCAGGAGAATTGCTCGGTACTGATCCCACAGTGACTTTATCAGGAAGCCACACTTCTCCTGGAAGAAGGAAACTTCTAGCTGCTCCAAAGCAACATTGTACATGTTTTGTTGCACTGATCTACCAGTAAGGATCCATGTGGCTTTGAAAGCGTTCATGCATCATGTGTGATAGGATGTATCATGTGTGATAGGATCTGTCATGTGTGATAGGATGTATCATGTGTGATAGGATGTATCATGTGTTACCATGTCATGTCCTTGGCTAGTTAGTCTCAGCAAGATGTCTTCCTTGTTCAACTTCTTGGCCATATCTGTGATCACCTGCTGACTACTTTCAGTAGAAACCTTGCAAGTTGGCTCCTTGCCTCTCGTCCACCTTTTGTTGCAGACCAGTTGCTACCATGTGACCCACTCCACCAAAATCAGGAGTAAGTTGGAAAATGATATTTTGAGATAAAGGTACCACGCAATAGACAATTATATGAGCAAACAGTGCCAAACACAAACTACCAGGCTCTGTTAGTTGCTCATAAAGAGAAGGTGCCCCGGGTCATTGGACGAAAAACGATTTTGAGTTAAACAGCTTTGAAGTTTATTAAAGTGTATTCATACATTTCAATAACAAAGGCACATCGTATGAAGTTGATAGTTTGCACTGTTGTAGTACATATCAGTACGGATATTTTGGTGGAATTCCATTGTGATAGCTGTGAAAGTTCACAAGATATGGCATTCTCAGCGACGCTGGAAGCTGACAGCGTCAACTGTCGCTCGATCTTGGTCTTCCTCGTCACTTTTTCCCACAGAAATTTTTTCATTTCATTGTCGCTATTTGATCCGTCTGACTCAACTATTTGATCCGTCTGACTCAACTATTTGATCCGTCTGACTCAACTATTTGATCCGTCTGACTCAACTATTTGATCCGTCTGACTCAACTATTTGATCCGTCTGACTCAACTATTTGATCCGTCTGACTCAACTATTTGATCCGTCTGACTCAACTATTTGATCCGTCTGACTCAACTAAGTTCCCCAGTCAATGGCAACTAAATAATTGATTAAGAAACATAGATTTGATAAAATAACAGTCTCCGTGCATTAGACTAAAACCAAAACAAACATGGTTTTACGGGGGTAAATGTTGAATTTCAATGTTCAGAGCATGTGCGTTTCTAGCTGAGCCAATCAGCCATTGCGATTCATATCACATGATTATGTCAATTATAATTCAATGAATAATATGGCTTGGTTACCTTTGGTCTCGGTTTTAAACCTCTGTAACTGGTTATATAGTAACATGTGACTGATTTTGCCCTAGTAAATGCATCCCATAATAGATCAGCTTTCCAATGATGCCACTATGGCGGGGGTAGATGTGATGTGCGGTGGATGTGATACAGTTGAATTGAGCGAAGTTTCTTTTGTGTTCATTAAGATATTCGTAGCTCTACGAAACAACGTATTTTTTTAAGTTATCAATCGTTTTATGACCTTATAATAGGATGACAGCAATCTAGGAGAGTTAGGCTAATTAAAAACATCAACACCTGAAAATCGGCCATCGCAGCCAAATTTACCCCTTTGCACACTTAGAAGTGGAATAGCCAGGTTCAGCGTTTCTTACTTATTCCTGATGTTGGTAGAGCGGGTCACAAATGATGTCTTCTCGTGTTTTCTGTGAATGTTGCAGTGACACAACACCTCCTTCAGCCACCCATTGTCTTGACACAACACCTCCTTCAGCCACCCATTGTCTTGACACAACACCTCCTTCAGCCATCCGTTGTCTTGACACAACACCTCCTTCAGCCACCCGTTGTCCTGACACAACACCTCCTTCAGCCACCTGTTGTCTTGGCACAACACCTCCTTCAGCCACCCGTTGTCTTGACACAACACCTCCTTCAGCCACCCGTTGTCTTGACACAACACCTCCTTCAGCCACCCGTTGCAGTGACACAACACCTCCTTCAGCCACCTGTTGTCTTGACACAACACCTCCTTCAGCCACCCGTTGTCTTGACACAACACCTCCTTCAGCTACCCGTTGTCTTGACACAACACCTCCTTTAGCCACCCGTTGTCTTGACACAACACCTCCTTCAGCCACCTGTTGCAGTGACACAACACCTCCTTCAGCCACCTGTTGTCTTGACACAACACCTCTTTCAGCCACCCGTTGTCTTGACACAACACCTCCTTCAGCCACCCATTGTCTTGACACAACACCTCCTTCAGCCATCCGTTGTCTTGACACAACACCTCCTTCAGCCACCCGTTGTCTTGACACAACACCTCCTTCAGCCACCTGTTGTCTTGGCACAACACCTCCTTCAGCCACCCGTTGTCTTGACACAACACCTCCTTCAGCCACCCGTTGTCTTGACACAACACCTCCTTCAGCCACCCGTTGCAGTGACACAACACCTCCTTCAGCCACCTGTTGTCTTGACACAACACCTCCTTCAGCCACCCGTTGTCTTGACACAACACCTCCTTCAGCTACCCGTTGTCTTGACACAACACCTCCTTTAGCCACCCGTTGTCTTGACACAACACCTCCTTCAGCCACCCGTTGCAGTGACACAACACCTCCTTCAGCCACCTGTTGTCTTGACACAACACCTCTTTCAGCCACCCGTTGTCTTGACACAACACCTCTTTCAACCACCCGTTGTCTTGACACAACACCTCCTTCAGCCACCCGTTCAGTGACACAACACCTACTTCAGCCACTTGTTGTCTTGACACAACACCTCCTTCAGCCACCCGTTGCAGTGACACAATACCTCCTTCAGCCACCCTTGGCAGTGACACAACACCTCCTTCAGCCACCCGTTGTCATGGCTGGCTAGTCACCTTGTCTCGTTTACCTACATCACAAACTATATTCGTTAAATAACCCACACCATGAACAACTATCCCAATTAATTTACAGTCATTACAATTCGTAATAATTGTCCTAGAGAAGTTAACAATGGCCCTGTTATGTCTACATATTCAATTTGTTGTGTCTTGTCATACACTGGATCAGATACAGTGAGGCCTGTTATGTCTACATATTCAGTGCATCTTGTCATACACTGGTTCAGATACAGTGAGGCCTGTTATGTCTACATATTCAGTGCATCTTGTCATACACTGGTTCAGATACAGTGAGGCCTGTTATGTCTACGTATTCAGTGCATCTTGTCATACACTGGTTCAGATACAGTGAGGCCTGTTATGTCTACGTATTCAGTGCATCTTGTCATACACTGGTTCAGATACAGTGAGGCCTGTTATGTCTACGTATTCAGTGCGTCTTGTCATACACTGGTTCAGATACAGTGAGGCCTGTTATGTCTACGTATTCAGTGCATCTTGTCATACACTGGTTCAGATACAGTGAGGCCTGTTATGTCTACATATTCAATGCATCTTGTCATACACTGGTTCAGATACAGTGAGGCCTGTTATGTCTACGTATTCAGTGCATCTTGTCATACACTGGTTCAGATACAGTGAGGCCTGTTATGTCTACATATTCAGTGCATCTTGTCATACACTGATTCAGATACAGTGAGGCCTGTTATGTCTACATATTCTATGCGTCTTGTCATACACTGGTTCAGATACAGTGAGACCTGTTATGTCTACGTATTCAGTGCATCTTGTCATACACTGGTTCAGATACAGTGAGGCCTGTTATGTCTACGTATTCAGTGCGTCTTGTCATACACTGGTTCAGATACAGTGAGGCCTGTTATGTCTACGTATTCAGTGCGTCTTGTCATACACTGGTTCAGATACAGTGAGGCCTGTTATGTCTACGTATTCAGTGCATCTTGTCATACACTGGATCAGATACAGTGAGGCCTGTTATGTCTACGTATTCAGTGCATCTTGTCATACACTGGTTCAGATACAGTGAGGCCTGTTATGTCTACGTATTCAGTGCATCTTGTCATACACTGGATCAGATACAGTGAGGCCTGTTATGTCTACGTATTCAGTGCGTCTTGTCATACACTGGTTCAGATACAGTGAGGCCTGTTATGTCTACGTATTCAGTGCATCTTGTCATACACTGGTTCAGATACAGTGAGGCCTGTTATGTATACGTATTCAGTGCATCTTGTCATACACTGGTTCAGATACAGTGAGGCCTGTTATGTCTACGTATTCAGTGCATCTTGTCATACACTGGTTCAGATACAGTGAGGCCTGTTATGTCTACGTATTCAATGCATCTTGTCATACACTGGTTCAGATACAGTGAGGCCTGTTATGTCTACGTATTCAGTGCATCTTGTCATACACTGGATCAGATACAGTGAGGCCTGTTATGTCTACGTATTCAGTGCATCTTGTCATACACTGGTTCAGATACAGTGAGGCCTGTTATGTCTACGTATTCAGTGCGTCTTGTCATACACTGGTTCAGATACAGTGAGGCCTGTTATGTCTATGTATTCAGTGCATCTTGTCATACACTGGATCAGATACAGTGAGGCCTGTTATGTCTACATATTCTATGCGTCTTGTCATACACTAGTTCAGATACAGTGAGTCCTGTTATGTCTACATATTCAGTGCATCTTGTCATACACTGGATCAGATACAGTGAGGCCTGTTATGTCTACATATTCTATGCGTCTTGTCATACACTGGTTCAGATACAGTGAGGCCTGTTATGTCTACATATTCAGTGCATCTTGTCATACACTGGATCAGATACAGTGAGGCCTGTTATGTCTACATATTCTATGCGTCTTGTCATACACTGGTTCAGATACAGTGAGGCCTGTTATGTCTACGTATTCAGTGCATCTTGTCATACACTGGTTCAGATACAGTGAGGCCTGTTATGCCTACGTATTCAGTGCATCTTGTCATACACTGGTTCAGATACAGTGAGGCCTGTTATGTCTACGTATTCAGTGCATCTTGTCATACACTGGTTCAGATACAGTGAGGCCTGTTATGCCTACGTATTCAGTGCATCTTGTCATACACTGGTTCAGATACAGTGAGGCCTGTTATGTCTACGTATTCAGTGCATCTTGCCATACACTGGTTCAGATACAGTGAGGCCTGTTATGCCTACGTATTCAGTGCATCTTGCCATACACTGGTTCAGATACAGTGAGGCCTGTTATGTCTACATATTCTATGCGTCTTGTCATACACTGGTTCAGATACAGTGAGGCCTGTTATGTCTACGTATTCAGTGCATCTTGCCATACACTGGTTCAGATACAGTGAGGCCTGTGAACGAATCTCGGGAAGTTGCTCACCGGACAAATGCTCACCAAGGAAATAAAAAAGCGGACAGTTGCTCACCCTGTATTAATGTTATTTGATGTACAAAAAATTAATAAGTAGGAATTGCTGAAACAGGGTTTATTGAGGAAACTAACGTAAAAATGTAATTTCCCTTCCCCTGCAAAATGACAATAAATAAAATAAGTGACAGTATAAACAACTTAATTCAACGATCCTTCCATTTCTGTTACTATTTGAATGACCACCGAGAGGCGCAAAATTTCTCCTGATATATCTACATATATATCCTGTGGGAAATATATATATGTATATCCTGCAGTATAATTTAAAAAGGACACTTCCAGTTCCATGACGATTAACATTTAAAGGCTGAAGCAAGTCTGTGTTATGCCGTATATTTAAATATATATTATTTAACTATGCATTAATGGTGACAGCTAGATAACTACTAATTTATGAAACAAACTGAAAAACTTATTTTGTTTGAGACATAAATCGACTAAAAAATGCATTGCGACCTGCGGTGTTTTGCTAACATGACTGCCATCATCCTAAATACTTCATCTTCATCCCTATTATCAAACATGACTGCCATCATCCTAAATACTTCATCTTCATCCCTATTATCAAACATGACTGCCATCGTCCTAAATAGTTCATCTTCATCCCTATTATCAAACATGACTGCCATCGTCCCTAAATACTTCATCTTCATCCATATTATCAAACATGACTGCCATCGTCATAAATACTTCACCTTCATCCATATTATCAAACATGACTGCCATCATCCTAAATATTTCATCTTCATCCCTATTATCAAACATGACTGCCATCGTCCTAAATACTTCATCTTCATCCCTATTATCAAACATGACTGCCATCATCCTAAATATTTAATCTTCATCCCTATTATCAAACATGTCTGCCATCGTCCTAAATACTTCATCTTCATCCCTATTATCAAACATGACTGCCATCGTCCTAAATACTTCATCTTCATCCCTATTATCAAAAATGACTGCCATCGTCCATAAATACTTCATCTTCATCCCTATTATCAAACATGACTGCCATCATCGTACATACTTCATCTTCATCCCTATTATCAAACATGACTGCCATCATCCTACATACTTCATCTTCATCCCTATTATCAAACATGACTGCCATCGTCCCTAAATACTTCATCTTCATCCATATTATCAAACATGACTGCCATCGTCATAAATACTTCACCTTCATCCATATTATCAAACATGACTGCCATCGTCCTAAATATTTCATCTTCATCCCTATTATCAAACATGACTGCCATCGTCCTAAATACTTCATCCCTATTATCAAACATGACTGCCATCGTCCCTAAATACTTCATCTTCATCCATATTATCAAACATGACTGCCATCGTCATAAATACTTCACCTTCATCCATATTATCAAACATGACTGCCATCATCCTAAATATTTCATCTTCATCCCTATTATCAAACATGACTGCCATCGTCCTAAATACTTCATCTTCATCCCTATTATCAAACATGACTGCCATCGTCCCTAAATACTTCACCTTCATTCATATTATCAAACATGACTGCCATCATCCTAAATATTTCATCTTCATCCCTATTATCAAACATGACTGCCATCGTCCTAAATACTTCATCTTCATCCCTATTATCAAACATGACTGCCATCGTCCCTAAATACTTCACCTTCATCCATATTAAGCTTTTGACAAAGTGCCACATCAAAGATTACTACTTAAATTAAAAGCCCATGGTATCGGGGATAGCATAACTGACTGGATAGAACAATGGCTGACTGACAGAAGACAACGAGTTGTAGTAGATGGAGAAGTTTCAAATTGGAAATCGGTTTTGAGTGGGGTACCTCAAGGATCAGTATTAGGACCTATATTATTCTTAATTTATATCAATGACTTGGACGACAGTATAACAAGTAACGTACTGAAATTTGCGGATGACACAAAACTGTTTAGAAAGGTTAATACTGATGGTGATAAACAACATTTACAAAACGATCTAGACAGATTAGTGAAATGGTCTGAGAAATGGCAGATGTTGTTCAATTTTGGGAAATGTAAATGCCTACATACAGGACATAGGAACTTGAATGTAAACTATAGAATGGGAGATACTGTTCTGGGTACTACTGTAAAAGAAAAGGACTTAGGAGTTACAATAAGCGCTGATATGAAAGTTTCAGAGCAGTGTGGTATTGCAGCTTCAAAGGGTAATCAAATTCTTGGATTGATTAGAAGAAACATAACATACAAGTGAAAAAAGTTAATTATACCTCTTTATAAAGCAATAGTTAGACCTCATTTAGAATACTGTATACAAGCATGGAGACCATATCGTAAGAAGGATATAGATATGCTTGAACGCATACAAAGGAGAGCAACTAAAATGATTCCAGAACTGAGAGACCTTAGTTATGAAGAACGCCTGAAAGAATGTGGTTTAACAACTCTAGAGACAAGGAGGTTAAGAGGAGATCAGATTGAAGTTTTTAAGATATTGAATGGGTATGAAAATATTGATAGAAATATGTTTTTCTCACTCAAGAAGGATAGCAGAACTAGAGGACATGAGGTAAAATTAGTAAAGGATCAATGTAGATTGGACATCAGGAAGCACTCGTTCTCACAGAGGACAATAAATGAATGGAACAAATTGTCAACAGATTGTGTAACTGCTAGCAGCGTGAATATGTTTAAAAACAAGGTTGATACATATCTCAGGAGGGCGGGCTATAAGTAGATGAACATTGTTGGACTCTCGATAAGCCAATGGCTTCCTTGTCCACTTGCCATCTGGGCCTTTGGCTTGGATGGCAAATCTTGTTAAATCTTGTTAAATTATCAAACATGACTGCCATCATCCTAAATACTTCATCTTCATCCCTATTATCAAACATGACTGCCATCGTCCTAAATACTTCATCTTCATCCCTATTATCAAACATGACTGCCATCGTCCCTAAATACTTCATCTTCATCCATATTATCAAACATGACTGCCATCGTCATAAATACTTCACCTTCATCCATATTATCAAACATGACTGCCATCATCCTAAATATTTCATCTTCATCCCTATTATCAAACATGA
The DNA here is from genome assembly GCA_963662155.1 of Lamellibrachia columna. NCBI lineage: Eukaryota > Metazoa > Annelida > Polychaeta > Sabellida > Siboglinidae > Lamellibrachia > Lamellibrachia columna. The sequence goes on from OY759262.1 coordinate 67,374,248, forward strand.
CTGCCATCGTCCTAAATACTTCATCTTCATCCCTATTATCAAACATGACTGCCATCATCCTAAATATTTAATCTTCATCCCTATTATCAAACATGTCTGCCATCGTCCTAAATACTTCATCTTTATCCCTATTATCAAACATGACTGCCATCGTCCTAAATACTTCATCTTCATCCCTATTATCAAACATGACTGCCATCGTCCCTAAATACTTCATCTTCATCCATATTATCAAACATGACTGCCATCGTCATAAATACTTCACCTTCATCCATATTATCAAACATGACTGCCATCGTCCTAAATATTTCATCTTCATCCCTATTATCAAACATGACTGCCATCGTCCCTAAATACTTCATCTTCATCCATATTATCAAACATGACTGCCATCGTCATAAATACTTCACCTTCATCCACATTATCAAACATGACTGCCATCATCCTAAATATTTCATCTTCATCCCTATTATCAAACATGACTGCCATCGTCCTAAATACTTCATCTTCATCCCTATTATCAAACATGACTGCCATCGTCCCTAAATACTTCACCTTCATCCATATTATCAAACATGACTGCCATCATCCTAAATATTTCATCTTCATCCCTATTATCAAACATGACTGCCATCGTCCTAAATACTTCATCTTCATCCCTATTATCAAACATGACTGCCATCGTCCCTAAATACTTCACCTTCATCCATATTATCAAACATGACTGCCATCATCCTAAATACTTCATCTTCATCCCTATTATCAAACATGACTGCCATCGTCCTAAATACTTCATCTTCATCCCTATTATCAAACATGTCTGCCATCGTCCCTAAATACTTCATCTTCATCCATATTATCAAACATGACTGCCATCATCATAAATACTTCACCTTCATCCATATTATCAAACATGACTGCCATCATCCTAAATATTTCATCTTCATCCCTATTATCAAACATGACTGCCATCGTCCTAAATACTTCATCTTCATCCCTATTATCAAACATGACTGCCATCATCCTAAATATTTAATCTTCATCCCTATTATCAAACATGTCTGCCATCGTCCTAAATACTTCATCTTCATCCCTATTATCAAACATGACTGCCATCGTCCTAAATACTTCATCTTCATCCCTATTATCAAACATGACTGCCATCGTCCCTAAATACTTCATCTTCATCCATATTATCAAACATGACTGCCATCGTCATAAATACTTCACCTTCATCCATATTATCAAACATGACTGCCATCGTCCTAAATACTTTATCTTCATCCCTATTATCAAACATGACTGCCATCGTCCTAAATACTTCATCTTCATCCCTATTATCAAACATGACTGCCATCGTCATAAATACTTCATCTTCATCCATATTATCAAACATGATTGCCATCGTCATAAATACTTCACCTTCATCCCTATTATCAAACATGACTGCCATCGTCCTAAATACTTCATCTTCATCCCTATTATCAAACATGACTGCCATCATCCTAAATATTTCATCTTCATCCCTATTATCAAACATGACTGCCATCATCCTAAATATTTCATCTTCATCCCTATTATCAAACATGACTGCCATCATCCTAAATATTTCATCTTCATCCCTATTATCAAACCGTATCATGTTTGCTCCTTCATGTTGTTTTTGGAGTTTCTCCTCATATTCTCGAATTACACATTCTTTTTCCTCCATGAGTCGCATCTTTATCCGCATATTTTCCTCCTTCATCCGCATCTTTTCCACCATTCACATTTGTTCATCCATCCACATCTTTTCCTCCATCATCTGCATCTTTTCCTTCTCCATCCGCATCTCTTCCTCCTCCATCCACTGTATCCTTTCTCTTAACATCTCTTTGTCATGGATCAATGCTCTTACCACCCTAATCGGTAGGGTTACCCAGGTTGAGTCATCCTGCTTCCAGTAATCCATCCCAAGTGATGGACGAAATTATCCTTTTCTCTTAGAAGTCTCATAACCTTCCTAAGCTATTTATAGTAGAGGCTGTGTTTGTGTTGTTATGTCAAACTGTGTTTATAATGTAATAGTATTTCACAAAGTTTGTTTTAATACTGAAGTTGAGGGTCCTGGTGATACCATCAAAAGATGAATAGTGGCCCAAAGCTTAGCAAACATTGCACTAAAAGCGAGATCAAAACAAGGAGATCAAAACAAGGGGATCAAAACAAGGAGATCAAAACAAGGAGATCAAAACAAGGATGGATCAATAAAAATATATACAACAAAAGAAAGGGGAAAAATAAGTAAAAAAATTATTTATCTAACTATCTGGTGGTCATGGTAACCAGGAAATAACGCTACGTCCTACAAGATACATCACCTGACTAGGCGTGCCGTTCACCCACACTTTATGGGGACGGGGCCTGTAGGTCGCCATCTCACAGCCAGGCATTAACCTACTCTCAACACCAGGACCACCAGAAGATGAAAACAATCACATTTGAACTGATTAAGACCGAAAAGATTTAAAACATCTGATCCAAAAGAAAAACATTCACACCTGTCTTGAATGCAGTCATGTTTAGAAAAAAGTTGATTACAATAATTCAAAGGCAGACCAATTGGTATAGTCTGAACATTTCAGAAACGTAAAGCGAAATGTAGTTTTTTTATTTTGATTGTAATGTGTATCATTGATTAAAAGTTTTACACCCAAATGAAGCTGGTGATCCAGCTGAATCTGCCAGCCAGCCAGCCAGCCAGCCACCAAGCCACCAGTATCCAAATGAAGCCATTCCTACCATTGGCAGACAGGTCACACAAGACCATTTTACCAGTTAAAGGAAGCCATTACATTTGCTTAAATCACATATCCAGATCGTAGCAATAATTTTTAATTCTACAGCAACGCCAAACGGACTTTCTGTGAAGCTCATGATTCTTTTTAAAATGAAATTCGTAAGGGTGAGCAACTGTCCACTTTTTCATTTCCTTGGTGAGCAACTGTCCGGTGAGCATTTGTCCGGTGAGCATTTGTCCGGTGAGCAACTGTCTGGTGAGCAACTGTATATACAACTGTATATACAATATATATTTATATATATATATATATATATATATATATATATATATATATATATATATATATATATAATAAATATTTATATATATATATAATAAATATATATATATATATGTATATATATATATTGGAGGCAAACCTTTTATATCATTCCAAATCTATTGTTCTTCTTCCATTTGATCTCAGAACTCTAGGTTAACCACATATAAATGTGGTTAGAGTATTTTCGAGCTGTGATCACTATTTCGTGGGAGCGGGTAATGTAGTGTTGGTTCGGGTCCGTGATCACTATTTCGTGGGAGCGGGTGGTGCAGTGTTGGTTCGGGTCCGTGATCACTATTTCGTGGGAGCGGGTGATGTAGTGTTGGTTCGGGTCCGTGATCACTATTTCGTGGGAGCGGGTGATGTAGTGTTGGTTCGGGTCCGTGTAGGTCAGAATGTGTCGCATAGTTAGGCAATACATTAGTGCATGGGCTACATGATATCTAATAATAAGGACTGTATAATTGTTCTATGTTGGCATGGTGAGAAGGCACTGTCTAAACCTTTCTACTGACGGTTGGCTAACTAATCTGTTGGACTCGTTTGACCCCTGGGTACAAAGACGTTGACCTAACAGTAATGGAAAACTTACATTTTTTATGTTGGTGTCAGTTGTGGATGTGGATCAAATTGTAGGATCTTCAACACCAACAACCTGTGGATCAACATGGCCGCTATCCAGAGAGTTGTGGAGGAGAGAACGCTATACATGGATGTCATCGTCAACCCAAAGGTCAGACTCATGCAACATAAGGGGCGCTTTCAGTTCTTCCATCATAAAGGGTGGTCTCAACCCTTTCATAATAAGGGGTGGTCTCATAACTCATTCCTAATAAGGGTGGTCTCACAACTCTCATAATGAGGGGTGGTATCATAGCTTTTCCATCATGAGGGGTGGTCTCATAATTTTGTCATCATAGTGTGGTCTCAACGGTTTCATAATAAGGGGTGATCTCATAACTTGTCCATAAGGGGTGGTCTAACAACTCTTCCATCATAGGGGTGGTCTCATAATAAGGGGTGTCTCGTAATTCTCATAATAAGGGGTGGTCTTATAGCGCATCCATCGTGAGGGATGGTCTCATAACTGTTTCATCATAGGGGTGATTTCATAGCTCTCACAGTAAGGCATGGTCTCATAATTCTTCTATAATGGGTGGTCTCATAACAATGGGTGGTGTCATAACTATTTCATAATGACGGGTGGTATCACAGCTTTTCCATCATGAAGAGTGGTATCATAATTCTTCCATCAAATGGTGGTCTCAGCTTTTTCACAATAAGGGGTGGTCTCAGCTTTTTCATAATAAGGGTGATCTCCATAAGGGGTGGTCTCACAACTCTTCCATAATAGGGGTTGTCTCACAATAATGGGTGGTCTAATAATGAGGGGGGTCTTAGATCTTCCATCATGAGGGGTGGTTTCATAACTCTTCCAACATAGGGGTGGTTTAATAGCTCTCACATTAAAGGGTGGTCTCATAATTCTTCCATAACAGGGGTGGTCTCATAACTCTTTCAAGGGATGGTTTCTATTTTATAATAAGGGTTGGACTCACAGCTCTTCCATCATGAGGGGTGGTCTCAACTTCCACCATAGGGGTGGTTTCATAACTTATAATAAGGTGGTCTCATAACTCTTCCAACATAGGGGTGGTCTCATGAATTCCATCATATAAGGGTGGTCTCATAATGCAAATGCTCTTTTTGAATGCGCTATATATATTTCAAGGCCTGCTGCTAGTAACATCGTTTCCATTTTGAGGCTCATTATTGCACACTACTACCTGTCTACATCATAACCCTTTACTCTTTAAGCAGGATTAAGTGAGGGTAATGGCTACGAATGCCAATCTCATGGGGTCTGTGTCATGGCTACGAATGCCAATCTCGTGGGGTCTGTCTGTGTCATGGCTACGAATGCCAATCTCATGGGGTCTGTCTGTGTCATGGCTATGACTGCCACTCTCGTGGGGTCTGTATGTGACATGGCTATGATTGCCATTCTCATGGGGTCTGTCTGTGCCATGGCTATTACTGCCACTCCCATGGAGTCTTGTCTGTGTCATGACTATGAATGCCACTCTCATGGGATCTCTGTGCCATGCCTATCTATGATTGTCACTCTCTTGGAGTTTGTCTGTACCATGGCTGACTGCCACTTTCATGGAGTGTGTCTGTACCATAGCTAAGATTGCCACTCTCATGAGGTCTGTCTGTGCCAAAGCTAAGATTGCCACTCTCATGAGGTCTGTCTGTGCCATAGCTAAGATTGCCACTCTCATGAGGTCTGTCTGTGCCATAGCTAAGATTGCCACTCTTATGAGGTCTGCCTGTGCCATGGCTAAGATTGCCACTCTCGTGATGTCTGTCTGTGCCATAGCTAAGATTGCCACTATCATGGGGTCTGTCTGTGCCATAGCTAAGATTGCCACGCTCATGAGGTCTGTCTGTGCCATAGCTAAGATTGTCACTCTCATGAGGTCTGTCTGTGCCATAGCTAAGATTGCCACTATCATGGGGTCTGTCTGTGCCATAGCTAAGATTGCCACGCTCATGAGGTCTGTCTGTGCCATAGCTAAGATTGCCACTCTCATGAGGTCTGTCTGTGCCATAGCTAAGATTGCCACGCTCATGAGGTCTGTCTGTGCCATAGCTAAGATTGCCACTCTCATGAGGTCTGTCTGTGCCATAGCTAAGATTGCCACTGTCATGGGGTCTGTCTGCCATAGCTAAGATTGCCACTGTCATGAGGTTTGTCTGTTCCAGACGCTGGACTGTGGACTGAATGTACTGCAGCTGGAGACGGCCGTAGGAGCAGCCATCATGAACTTTGATGGTGCTATTGGTACGTTCAACTGTTGTGTGGCTCAGACTAGACAAGTATAGTGGACATCTGCCTGTCTACTGACATCTTAACTGACCCATTCAACACTCACAATATCTCTTGTTTGTGTATTGTTTTTTGATGAATATTTGAGGATGTTATGCATTTCTTCTTGTGATTTTTTAAGATGATGTAGTAATTATGTGATTGCTGGTCTTCTAGGTATCAATGTTCCAAGGAAGCGATTCCGTCCTGTCAAGACTACCTCCGACCTTCTGATCATGATGAGCAATCTGACCTGTATGAAGGGGGGCATGATTGACATGAACACCTTGCGGTCATTCCCCTCTGTGCCGCTGGTCAAACTCGGCCACAGCTTCAAGAAGGTCAACAGCTGAACACATTTGTTTTGTCTTTGATGACTAAAAATTTTTTGTTTTTAGCTGTTGTGGACTAGTTTTATGTTGACAAACCTATCTATTAACAGATGACACCTCTCATAACACGAAGTAATTAAGTCCTGTATTGTATCATATTATAATATATAATTTGATATCATGTATTTTTATTACTGCAAGTCAAGTTTTCTTTCGTGTGAAGCATCATCCATCTTGGGCCACACATGGATCATACACGTGTGAAAAATCATCCATCTTGGGCCATCCATCCATATGTGAAGAATCATCCATCTTGGGCCATACGTGTGAGAAGAATCATCCATTTTGGGCCATACATGTGTGAAGAATCAGCCATCTTGGCCCATACCTGTGTGAATAATCATCCATCTTGGGCCATACATGTGTGAAGAATCTTCCATCTTGGGCTATCCATACATGTGTGAAGAATCATCCATCTTGGGCCATCCATACATGTGTGAAGAATCATTCATCTTGGGCCATCCTCCATACATATGTGAAGAATCATCCATCTTGGACCATCCATACATGTGTGAAGAATCAAACCATCTTGGCCCATACATATGTGAAAAATCATCCATCTTTGTATGTATGAAGAATCATCCAACTTGGGCCATACATATGTGAAGAATCATCCATCTTGGACCATCCATACATGTGTGAAGAATCATCCATCTTGAGCCATCCATAAATATTATAAATGTGAAGAATCATCCATCTTGGGCCATCCATACAAATGTGAAAAATCATACATTTGTTTGTGCCATACATGTGTAAAGAATCATACATTTGTTTGGGCCATACATGTGTAAAGAATCATACATTTGTTTGGGCCATACATGTGTAAAGAATCATACATTTGTTTGGGCCATACATGTGTAAAGAATCATACATTTGTTTGGGCCATACATGTGTAAAGAATCATACATTTGTTTGGGCCATACATGTGTAAAGAATCATACATTTGTTTGGGCCATACATGTGTAAAGAATCATACATTTGTTTGGGCCATACATGTGTAAATAATCATACATTTGTTTGGGCCATACATGTGTAAAGAATCATACATTTGTTTGGGCCATACATGTGTAAAGAATCATACATTCGTTTGGGCCATACATGTGTAAAGAATCATACATTCGTTTGGGCCATACATGTGTAAAGAATCATACATTCGTTTGGGCCATACATGTGTAAAGAATCATACATTCGTTTGGGCCATACATGTGTAAAGAATCATACATTCGTTTGGGCCATACATGTGTAAAGAATCATACATTCGTTTGGGCCATACATGTGTAAAGAATCATACATTCGTTTGGGCCATACATGTGTAAAGAATCATACATTCGTTTGGGCCATACATGTGTAAAGAATCATACATTCGTTTGGGCCATACATGTGTAAAGAATCATACATTTGTTTGGGCCATACATGTGTAAAGAATCATACATTCGTTTGGGCCATACATGTGTAAAGAATCATACATTTGTTTGGGCCATACATGTGTAAAGAATCATAAATTTGTTTGGGCCATACATGTGTAAAGAATCATACATTTGTTTGGGCCATACATGTGTAAAGAATCATACATTTGTTTGGGCCATACATGTGTAAAGAATCATACATTTGTTTGGGCCATACATGTGTAAAGAATCATCCATTTGTTTGGGCCATACATGTGTAAAGAATCATCCATCTCAGGTTGCTATATTGTGGGCAAAACATTGATCAAATTGATTTTAAACAGTGACAGGTCATGTTTGTTTTCTGGAAATGCAGTGAGGGGCAGATTCGTGACGTCACATACAGAACACATCTCCCCCAGATCTGACGTTCTAGGCCACTGGATTTTATTTTATTTCAACCGTTTCTTTCTTTGGCATGTAGAAGTGGTGGAAAGATGTGTTGTGGAAAACTGGCAATTCTAATTTGACTGGCCATTCAAATGGCTTTCCCAGACACGTTTTTCAGCAGAAATGGGAATGTTTTGTTTGATAAATTGATAGCGTTGAGGTCAGACTGGAACTATGCTACGACAAATAGCGTCTTTTGTGGTACAGATTTTGTGTCACCTGGACTTCAAAAGACAAATCTCAAGACATCTTCAATTTCTTAAAATAGGTACCAATATATACACTGAGTTACGAGTACCACCACCACCACCACCACAACGGTGTCAACGCTATCAACTTATCAACAGCTGGGTTCATGGGTGGGGCTTTAAAGGCTCTTTATGTTGTGTGCTCTGATTCAGCACAACATATTTGGCAATGAAAGGGCACCAATCAATTGTCATTAAGGAACACTTAATCCCAGGGTATGGCCTTTAGTTATCAACCAATCAATCATTTTATTGGCATCAAACATATAATGCACAAGTGTATTGTGTGCAATCGAATATGGAAAATACTGTTTGATAAGAAGTTAAAAACTATCTACCCCTAATTCTTCAAACGTTGTTTTAACACCACCATACTTAATTGAAATAAAAAATGATCTAGCTTTTGCTGTGATAAGATGTAATGTATCCTCATGCAATTACACGTATATGACTAAATGTCAGCAATCCATCAAAGTGGCCATATTGCCTCAATGTGCTGGTCACTTGTGTCCAATGTTGTACCAATGTTTTGGTCATTTGTGTTGAGTGCTGTACCAATGTGTTGGTCTTTTGTGGTGAGTGTTGTACCAATGTGTTGGTCACTTGTGTTGAGTGCTGTACCAATGTGTTGGTCTTTTGTGTTGAGTGCTGTACCAATGTGTTGGTCTTTTGTGTTGAGTGCTGTACCAATGTGTTGGTCTTTTGTGTTGAGTGCTGTACCAATGTGTTGGTCTTTTGTGTTGAGTGCTGTACCAATGTGTTGGTCTTTTGTGTTGAGTGCTGTACCAATGTGTTGATCTTTTGTGTTGAGTGCTGTACCAATGTGTTGGTCTTTTGTGTTGAGTGCTGTACCAATGTGTTGGTCATTTGTGTTGAGTGCTGTACCAATGTGTTGGTCTTTTGTGGTGAGTGTTGTACCAATGTGTTGGTCACTTGTGTTCAATGTCGTACCAATGTATTGGTCACTCGTGTCCATTGTCATACCAATGTGTTGGTCATTTGTGTTGAGCGTCGCACCAATGTGTTGGTCTTTTGTGGTGAGTGTTGAACCAATGTGTTGGTCAGTTCTGTCCAATGTTGTACCAATGTGTTGGTCACTTGTGTTCAATGTCATACCAATGTGTTGGTCACTTGTGTCCTGTGCTATACCAATGTTTTGGTCATTTGTGTTGAGTGTCGCACCAATGTGTTGGTCTTTTGTGGTGAGTGTTGAACCAATGTGTTAGTCACTTGTGTTCAATGTTGTACCAATGTGTTGGTCACTTGTGTACTATGTCATGTGAATGTATTGGTTACTTGTGTCCTGTGCTATACCAATGTGTTGGTCATTTGTGTTGAGTGTCGCACCAATGTGTTGGTCTTTTGTGGTGAGTGTTGAACCAATGTGTTGGTCACTTGTGTCCAATGTTGTACCAATGTGTTGGTCACTTGTGTACTATGTCGTACCAATGTGTTGGTCACTTGTGTCCAATGTCGTACCAATGTGTTGGTCACTTGTGTCCAATGTCATACCAATGTGTTGGGTCACTCGTGTCCAATGTCGTACCAATGTGTTGGTCACTTGTGTCCTGTGCTATACCAATGTGTTGGTCATTTGTGTTGAGTGTCGCCCCAATGTGTTGGTCTTTTGTGGTGAGTGTTGAACCAATTTGTTGGTCACTTGTGTCCAATGTTGTACCAAAGTGTTGGTCACTTGTGTCCATTGTGGTACCAATGTGTTGGTCACTTGTGTCCAGTGTTATATTAATGTGTTAGTCACTTGTGTCCAGTGTCGTATTAATGTGTTGGTAACTTGTGTCCACTGTGTGGTATTAATGGGTTGGTCATTTGTGTTCAGGTGAAAGACTTCCTGGAGCGGTTTGCCAACATCCCAGACCTGCTGGAACTTGACCACTTGACCGTGTCCGGAGACGTCACATTCGGCCGCAACGTCACACTCAAGGTACAATTGATGTCATGCCGAATAACATACAAGTGTCTAAGATCAATATTGTTTACCATTATTAGTGTTAATTAAGAACAACTTGAGGAAACTCAACCTTTGTGTATGATTGGCTTGCAGGGCACAGTAATCATCATTGCGAACCACGGCGACCGCATCGACATACCACCTGGTGCCCTCCTTGAGAACAAGATAGTATCAGGAAACCTACGCATCCTAGACCATTAGGGAGGGGCCTTAATCCACTGGGGAGTGATCCTAGACCACTGGGGAATGATCGTAGACTACTGAGGAGTGATCATAGACCACTGTCGAGTGTTACTTTAGGTAATTCTCCCTAAGCCACATCAAATGGACTTCCTAAATGTTACAACATTCTGCAGTGAACTGTACATTAGGCCTGGTTGGTCGAATTGGTTTTTTGGTAGCGCCATTGAGTGCTATGGGCTGTGTTGGGTTTGGGGTTAGGGTTAGGTCTGGTGGTAGCGCCATTGAGTGCTGTGTGTTGTGTTGGGTTTGGGGTTAGGGTTAGGTCTGGTGGTAGCGCCATTGAGTGCTGTGGGTTGTGTTGGGTTTGGGGTTAGGGTTAGGTCTGGTGGTAGCGCCATTGAGTGCTGTGGGTTGTGTTGGGTTTGGGGTTAGGGTTAGGTCTGGTGGTAGCGCCATTGAGTGCTGTGTGTTGTGTTGGGTTTGGGGTTAGGGTTAGGTCTGGTGGTAGCGCCATTGAGTGCTGTGTGTTGTGTTGGGTTTGGGGTTAGGGTTAGGTCTGGTGGTAGCGCCATTGAGTGCTATGGGCTGTGTTGGGTTTGGGGTTAGGGGTTAGGGTTAGGTCTGGTGGTAGCGCCATTGAGTGCTGTGTGTTGTGTTGGGTTTGGGGTTAGGGTTAGGTCTGGTGGTAGCGCCATTGAGTGCTATGGGCTGTGTTGGGGTTAGGGTTAGGTCTGGTGGTAGCGCCATTGAGTGCTGTGGGTTGTGTTGGGTTTGGGGTTAGGGTTAGGTCTGGTGGTAGCGCCATTGAGTGCTGTGGGTTGTGTTGGGTTTGGGGTTAGGGTTAGGTCTGGTGGTAGCGCCATTGAGTGCTGTGGGTTGTGTTGGGTTTGGGGTTAGAGTTAGGTCTGGTGGTAGCGCCATTGAGTGCTGTGGGTTGTGTTGGGTTTGGGGTTAGGGTTAGGTCTGGTGGTAGCGCCATTGAGTGCTGTGGGTTGTGTTTGGTTTGGGGTTAGGGTTAGGTCTGGTGGTAGCGCCATTGAGTGCTGTGTGTTGTGTTGGGTTTGGGGTTAGGGTTAGGTCTGGTGGTAGCGCCATTGAGTGCTGTGGGTTGTGTTGGGTTTGGGGTTAGGGTTAGGTCTGGTGGTAGCGCCATTGAGTGCTGTGTGTTGTGTTGGGTTTGGGGTTAGGGTTAGGTCTGGTGGTAGCGCCATTGAGTGCTGTGTGTTGTTGGGTTTGGGGTTAGGGTTAGGTCTGGTGGTAGCGCCATTGAGTGCTGTGGGTTGTGTTGGGTTTGGGGTTAGAGTTAGGTCTGGTGGTAGCACCATTGAGTGCTGTGGGTTGTGTTGGGTTTGGGGTTAGGTCTGGTGGTAGCGCCATTGAGTGCTGTGGGTTGTGTTGGGTTTGGGGTTAGGGTTAGGTCTGGTGGTAGCGCCATTGAGTGCTGTGTGTTGTGTTGGGTTTGGGGTTAGGTCTGGTGGTAGCGCCATTGAGTGCTGTGGGTTGTGTTGGGTTTGGGGTTAGGGTTAGGTCTGGTGGTAGCGCCATTGAGTGCTGTGTGTTGTGTTGGGTTTGGGGTTAGAGTTAGGTCTGGTGGTAGCACCATTGAGTGCTGTGGGTTGTGTTGGGTTTGGGGTTAGGTCTGGTGGTAGCGCCATTGAGTGCTGTGGGTTGTGTTGGGTTTGGGGTTAGGGTTAGGTCTGGTGGTAGCGCCATTGAGTGCTGTGTGTTGTGTTGGGTTTGGGGTTAGAGTTAGGTCTGGTGGTAGCACCATTGAGTGCTGTGGGTTGTGTTGGGTTTGGGGTTAGGTCTGGTGGTAGCGCCATTGAGTGCTGTGGGTTGTGTTGGGTTTGGGGTTAGGTCTGGTGGTAGCGCCATTGAGTGCTGTGGGTTGTGTTGGGTTTGGGGTTAGGGTTAGGTCTGGTGGTAGCGCCATTGAGTGCTGTGTGTTGTGTTGGGTTTGTTACTTTTAGAGGTCGAAAAAAGTTTCCTTCAGCTGAAAACATCTTTCAATTTGTTAATGTGTGGTCAAGTTTTAGGAAAGCCCCGATGATGTATGTCTGGGGTACGTAGTAATTCTACCTGTATAATTATTGAAAATTGTTAAGGTGCAAATGTAAATATTGTGTTTGATATTGTGTGCTCTGCAAGCCTGCAGTGAGCGGTGCAAGCCTGCAGTGAGCGGTGCAAGCCTGTGGCGTAAGCCTGCGACAGGCTGTGTGGCTGCACACCCCCCCAGTTGCTGCAGCAAGAAACATGTATTCAGTGGTTTGTGTGTTTCGAGGCATTTGTGTTGTGAATGAATGCACTAATGCACTATTTATACAATGCACTTGTTAGAGAAAAGCATTTTGGTGATGTAGCATGGCACTGTTCTAGTGAGTGCTCGAGATTCAAAATTAATGCTTCATGTTCATGTACCTTGTCTGCCAGACAAGTTAGGAAATGATGTTCATTTATTGACATCTTCATGCTTTCTGCAGATCAGCTGCATCTCAGCCATGCTCCTAAATGTTAACAATTTACTTGAATTTAGATACACTTCACAGTTATTGAATCGTGTCGTTTGACTTTTGGTAATAATTGTAATTGCCAGATAAAAATATATTCTATAAGCATTCTGTAGACCATGCTATGATTGGTTTAAGTGTACTTGGTGAATGACTGGTATTGGTGGTCCAGGACAGTATATACACTTCTCAAACAACATTCTTAGAAAGCTTTCTCTTGAATGATGAATACATAAGTGGACAAATACACCTGTCTAAAGACAAATTTAATGTTTAGGTTAATTATGAACTGTGCTAGTCTTCAACTTGAGAATGTTGTATCGAGACCTGCACATATAAACACCCGTACAGTTGATGCACTAATTGTACAACTGTTGCATCCACATTGATGCAGTTGCCGTATCGACACACCTTGGGTGTTGTATCCGTGGACATGTACATGTGTGCAAATGGAGACTGTCACATTGTGGATTTTGCAAGATAAGTTTGCCTTGTCTCAGTATATGCTCAGCTACATTGCCAAAAAGACAACAAAATCTATGTAAACTTATGCACTAAAAATTGGTGCATTGCATCAGTAGAAAAGTAGTCCACAAAGAAACGATGAATCTGCCAAAAGGTAGTCCACACAGAAACCTTGTATCAGCTGAAAGGTAGTCCACACAGAAACCTTGTATCAGCTGAAAGGTAGTCTACAGAAATCTTGTTACTAGAATGGTTAATTAATGTTGTTATATAATGGCTATATAATGGTAGATGAATTAATGATGTAAAGTTGAAGAGTTGGGTTGTTGAGTTTTATTTTAGGTTGTATTTTATGATCATGGTATTAATTGTTGATATGTACGTTGTGCTTCGCTGCATGTTTTTACTGGCATTAGCCAGCATTACTTGGAGTTCTTGTGTAGTTCCTTTGTTTACACTGGCATTAGCCAGCATTACTTGGAGTTCTTGTGTAGTTCCTTTGCTTACAGACAAATTATAATGTTTTTTTGAGTGAATATAAACCTAAATTTTGGGGTTTTCATTGCTAGTTTCTGTTAAGTTTACTGTGTGAATTTAATCACTGCATTGCTATCAAAGGTTGTCCTGATAATATTTTACCATGTCAGCTCAGATGTACGATGGTCAGGTGTACAGTGGCTATGTGTACAATGGTCGGGTGTACAGTGGCTGGATGTACAATGGTTGGGTGTACAAGATCAATATCTAGATGTCTTGTGACATCTAGATACTGGTACACACCAAGGACCATTCATTGAACCTTGTGGTGTCTTGTGACATCTAGATACTGGTACACACCAAGGACCATTCATTGAACCTTGCGGTGTCTTGTGACATCTAGATACTGGTACACACCAAGGACCATTCATTGAACCTTGAGGTGTCTTGTGACGTCTAGATACTGGTACACAACAAGGACCATTCATTGAACCTTGCGGTGTCTTGTGACATCTAGATACTGGTACACACCAAGGACCATTCATTGAACCTTGCGGTGTCTTGTGACATCTAGATACTGGTACACACCAAGGACCATTCATTGAACCTTGAGGTGTCTTGTGACATCTAGATACTGGTACACAACAAGGACCATTCATTGAACCTTGCGGTGTCTTGTGACATCTAGATACTGGTACACACCAAGGACCATTCATTGAACCTTGCGGTGTCTTGTGACATCTAGATACTGGTACACACCAAGGACCATTCATTGAACCTTGCGGTGTCTTGTGACATCTAGATACTGGTACACAACAAGGACCATTCATTGAACCTTGCGGTGTCTTTTGACATCTAGATACTGGTACACAACAAGGACCATTCATTGAACCTTGCGGTGTCTTGTGACATCTAGATACTGGTACACAACAAGGACCATTCATTGAACCTTGCGGTGTCTTGTGACATCTAGATACTGGTACACACCAAGGACCATTCATTGAACCTTGCGGTGTCTTGTGACATCTAGATACTGGTACACAACAAGGACCATTCATTGAACCTTGCGGTGTCTTGTGACATCTAGATACTGGTACACACCAAGGACCATTCATTCATTGAAGTTAAATGTTGGAAAATAAATCAAGTTGAATAGCAGCAATATGGAGTTTGTTTTAGCTGACAGCACATTTATGTTGTAGTCTTCCAAGCTTTGACACTCCACATTAAACCATGTCTTTACATTGTCAAGTTGAAGCCATTCTGTTACCACTCTGTATGTGTGCAAATCACTATGTAATAATAGAGCATGAGCACATGCATGCATGTATACGAACCATTCTAACCATGTAACATACCCACCATGTGCGTGTGTGCGTGCGTGCATCACATAGCCATTGTGAGAGTGTAACAATCAAGATGTCTTAAATATAGAACTTCCACTTCCTTTATTATTTACATTTCAGTCACTGAATAAACTGGCAGTGAGTGCATCCCCTGAAGATGGTATTATTTTCTCTAGTGTATATGCACCTATATGCACCACTTACAATAAACACATACAAAAGTTCTTCAAGGAAACAACAGTGGATAGAAAGTGTAACATCACTGAGTATTCTTCAATGTAACAACAGTAGTCGGCTATGGAAGGCAGTAGTAGGGGAAGGCAGTAGTAGGCTATGGAAGGCAGTAGTAGGGGAAGGCAGTAGTAGGCTATGGAAGGCAGTAGTAGGGGAAGGCAGTAGTAGGCTATGGAAGGCAGTAGTAGGGGAAGGCAGTAGTAGGCTATGGAAGGCAGTATTAGTTGAACCACTGGGTTAGTCGAGACACCCATGTTTCCTGGGAAACTACAGCGGTGATAGTTACATGGTACTACCCAGTGTTTGAACATGTTATTAGAACATGATTGACATTTAATAGGTTACATTTGTCATGCTAGATATATTATCTTGATATAAAATTATCTACTAATAATTATAGTTTGTGAATAAAAAAAATTTGACTTATGAATATGATTGCATCCTAGACATCAAAAAGATTGAAAAATGACTCAACTAACACTGCCTTCCCTTCAATTTATAAACCATTTATCAAATGTTTAATATATGATTTTATGTCATGTTGGAATACATTTACCAGTAATTGGCAAACTATAATATTTACTGAAATAATATGTTTAGTATCAAGACTAAATAGTTGAACAGTTAATGTGCCAGATACATTCTAGGCTATTAGATCTTCATTCCCACACTACCTGGAGGATGGGAGTTTCTTTTCAATACGGATCTGCTACATTTTTTGGTTTTTAAACTGAAATTCTGTATAAAGCCAAATTTTTTATTGGTTAGTCAGCCTATAACATTCCTATTGCGGTCTAGTGTCGCCACTTTCAGGTTTGTCATAAGAAAACATAATATATATATACCGTAAAATTTTCCATATGAAACCCATATAAAAATGGGATACAGCCGACAGCCGTCTTCCCCCAAAATATGTATTGCAGGACATCCATATGATGTGGCAGGAGTGCACTATCAGTCTGAATCTCAACTGAAAGCCCAATGTTAGTGTCATGCCCAAAGTTAATGAGATGCCCAACGTTAGTGCCATGCCCAAAGTTAATGAGATGCCAAACATTAGTGCCATGCCCAAAGTTAATGAGATGCCCAACATTAGTGCCATGCTGATATTAAAATATAACTACCAAAGTGAATTAATGCCAATATGTTTCACGCTGATACCTTATATTGCTACAAACCAAGTTGAGTCCGTTTAATTTCCAGGTGGTTTTGATTGTTACAAACAAATAACCACGATTGATTTCAACAAATAATGCACGTTGTTCTGTATTGTTATTATATACAGTTTTATAGCAAATGTGGTCGTTATCCAAATGTAGAATATTGTACTGTTGGCGCATCCCACGGTTGAGTGACTGCAGCACCACTTGGTAACATTGTACTGTTGGCGCATCCCACGGTTGAGTGACTGCAGCACCACTTGGTAACATTGTACTGTTGGCGCATCCCACGGTTGAGTGACTGCAGCACCACTTGGCAACATTGTACTGTTGGCGCATCCCACGGTTGAGTGACTGCAGCACCACTTGGCAACATTGTACTGTTGGCGCATCCCACGGTTGAGTGACTGCAGTACCACTTGGTAACATTGTACTGTTGGCGCATCCCACGGTTGAGTGACTGCAGCACCACTTGGTAACATTGAACTGTTGGCGCATCCCACGGTTGAGTGACTGCAGCACCACTTGGTAACATTGTACTGTTGGCGCATCCCACGGTTGAGTGACTGCAGCACCACTTGGTAACATTGTACTGTTGGCGCATCCCACGGTTGAGTGACTGCAGCACCACTTGGTAACATTGTACTGTTGGCGCATCCCACGGTTGAGTGACTGCAGCACCACTTGGTAACATTGTACTGTTGGCGCATCCCACGGTTGAGTGACTGCAGCACCACTTGGTAACATTGTACTGTTGGCGCATCCCACGGTTGAGTGACTGCAGCACCACTTGGTAACATTGTACTGTTGGCGCATCCCACGGTTGAGTGACTGCAGCACCACTTGGTAACATTGTACTGTTGGCGCATCCCACGGTTGAGTGACTGCAGCACCACTTGGTAACATTGTACTGTTGGCGCATCCCACGGTTGAGTGACTGCAGCACCACTTGGTAACATTGTACTATTGGCGCATCCCACAGTTGAGTAACTGCAGCACCACTTGGTAACATTCCACATCAGCTAATTCCACAACTCGGAGATTGCAGATGACACTTGTCTCATTTGAGACTAGCTGCACGCACACCTACAGGGATGCCTGCATGCACATTTACATGCATGCCTGCACACACACCTACATGCATGCCTGCACGCACACCTACATGCATGCCTGCACGCACACCTACATGCATGCCTGCACGCACACCTACATGCATGCCTGCATGCACACCTACATGCATGCCTGCATGCACACTTACATGCATGCCTGCATGCACGATTATAATCGACCAACTGTGTCACCTGCAGCCATGGATGTTTGTGTCATTTTTTTTTATCCCATTTGTCAGTGTGATTGACACGACATGCATGCTAAATGTCACTGACATACACTGTCAACTCTTGTCCCAGATGTCATCCATTGTGTCATCCAGACTGTCCAAGCCAGACAGGGACTTCAAGTTGCCCACATAGAATGTCACATCAGCCACTACAAGGCTACAACACAAACCATCAGAGTGACATGTCATGGAAGGTCATAAACCAGTAGATGAAAGAAACATTCATCAAGTTGGCAGAATAAATCGATACAAATTAAAAAAAACTACTCATCCTGACAAAGTGTACAGTGTATTGCATTTATGTGTATGACCATAACCATGGTAACCAGGTAATCTATGCTGATGGGGTGGTTTGATTTTATTTATGTACTATAAAATTCCCAATAGAAGCACAGTACCCAATAGAAGTACACTACCTAATTATAGGCTAATAGAAGCGCACCCCCATTTATCAGAAGGGAAACAGATTTTCAATGAATGCATGCTAAATGCAAAAACGGCAATACTGCTACTGGCGCCACCTTGCAGATACTTTTTAGATAATCCACAATGCATGTGTTAACTGGTGTTGAGTTGTACCTGCATGACATGTGTGCAGTTTGTGTGCCTGCCCACCCACAACAGCTTTTGCCACCCCCAACAGCTTGTGCCACCCCCTGACTACTTGTGCCATCCCCAACAGCTTGTGCCACTCCCCGAATACTTGTGCCATCCCCAACAGCTTGTGCCACTCCCCGACTACTTGTGCCACCCCTGACTACTTGTGCCATCCCCAACAGCTTGTGCCACTCCCCGACTACTTGTGCCATCCCCACCAGCTTGTGCCACCCCCTGACTACCTGTGCCATTCCCACCAGCTTGTGCCACTCCCCGACTACTTGTGCCATCCCCACCAGCTTGTGCCACCCCCTGACTACTTGTGCCATCCCCACCAGCTTGTGCCACCCCTTGACTACTTGTGTCATTCCCACCAGCTTGTGCCACCCCCTGACTACTTGTGCCATCCCCACCAGCTTGTGCCACCCCCTGACTACTTGTGCCATTCCCACCAGCTTGTTCCACTTATGAGTTTAATAGATGCGCACCAAAACCTTTGCTCTACATGTCTGTTCGGAACTATAGGTTGTCTAATATTTAGTTATTGTAACAAACAATATATAAAATTGTGCAACGAAGCAGTTTTGCTGAACAGATAGAAATGTTTTTGATAAAATTGTAATTTTTACCATTAGTTTACATAAAAATATGTTTTAAATGTAACATAATTATGCATCCTAGAAGTTTCACTGTGGACCCACCCGTGTTGGGGGCCGCCATCACTAGTCACACCCAGTTTGATGAGTTGACTTCGCAATCGCAGCTTGAAGCTAACGTGAACACGCTCAAACAACTCCTACAACATGACATGTGAACACACTCAAACAACTCCTACAACATGACGTGTGAACACACTCAAACAACTCCTACAACATGACATGTGAACACATTCAAACAACTCCTACAACATGACATGTGAACACGCTCAAACAACTCCTACAACATCACATGTGAACACGCTCAAACAACTCCTACAGTATCACATGTGAACATGGTCAAACAACTCCTACAACATGACATGTGAACACACTCAAACAACTCTTACAACATGACATGTGAACACACTCAAACAACTCCTACAACATGACATGTGAACACACTCAAACAACTCCTACAGCATCACATGCGGACACTACAAAACATTACACAGTAAAACATATACAATTCTGGAAATTTGATATTCATTACACAGAAATATCTAGACATATTATATACAAAGCAAAATACCTTAATCAGGTGCAGTAATATCAAAGAAACAATGTAGTCACATTAGATATAAACCTAATATCTACACCACTGGAAATATCAGGGGCCATAGCAAACAACAGCATGTGTTACTAGACACTACAGACTACAACGTCCCAGTAATCCGCCAATAGATCAACATGGCTCCTCACTAGACTGGTCAACATGGCCTCTCACTAGACTAGTCAACATGGCCCCTAACTAGACTGGTAGTCAACATGGCCCCTCACTAGACTAGTCAACATGTCCTCTAACTAGACTGGTAGTCAACATGGCCCCTCACTAGACTGGTAGTCAACATGGCCCCTCACTAGACTAGTCAACATGGCCCCTCACTAGACTAGTCAACATGGCCCCTCACTAGACTAGTCAACATGGCCCCTCACTAGACTAGTCAACATGGCCCCTCACTAGACTAGTCAACATGGCCCCTCACTAGACTAGTCAACATGGCCCCTCACTAGACAAGGGAGGGAGGGAGGGAGGGAGGGAGGGAGGGAGGTAATATTATATATTCAAACATGAAGGCAACGTCAGAACTGAGGGAGATTAGCTAAGGAAAAAGACACACACATAAAATTGTTGATTCTTAACAAGGATACATACATGTCCGTGTCACTCCGTGAATATGGTTATGTCAGACGACCATCATCTTGTGAATATGGTTTGTGGTATTGATGTACTGATGACAACACACACAGCGACTGGTACTGACCACACACAGCGACTGGTACTGACCACACACACAGTTACTGGTACTGACCACACACACACAGTTACTGGTACTGACCACACACAGCGACTGGTACTGACCACACACACAGTTACTGGTACTAACCACACACAGCGACTGGTACTGACCACACACACAGTTACTGGTACTGACCACACACAGTGACTGGTACTGACCACACACACAGTGACTGGTACTGACCACACACACAGTTACTGGTACTGACCACACACAGTGACTGGTACTGACTGTAGCACAACATAATCAGAGCTCGAACTTACCAAGACCTGGGATGCTGGCAGCAAATCAACAATTGCTTCGTGTAGTTTGTGTAGCTGTCGACACAGGGAGCGGAAACAGGCAGAGGGCACTGGGGCCTTCACTTCCCACTGAAACACACATACATAGGGCTCTAGGGCCTTAATTTCTTATTGAAACACAGACATATGCCCCTTGGGCCTTCATCTCCCACTGAAACTTCAGTCTTCAGTTTGGTTTCTCCAAGCAGCCCTTCTGGGGCTAACGTAGGAGTACGGTTCTCCAAGCAGCCCTTCTGGGGCTAACGTAGGAGTACGGTTCTCCAAGCAGCCCTTCTGGGGCTAACATAGGAGTGTGGTTCTTGGTGCACATGAAAAAAGTGCACATAAATGTGGGAAATAATAAATTTTGAACTAAAACAGTGCAATTAAAAAGTGGATTAAAATCAGATATCCTCCTTCTAGACGAATGAGGTGAGCTAAATGGGGAAGATAGACAGCGTTCACAGCTAGTTGGAAGGGGTGAATGGAGGGGCAAGATAGACAGCGTTCACAGCTAGTTGGAAGGGGTGAATGGAGGGGCAAGATAGACAGCGTTCACAGCTAGTTGGAAGGGGTGAATGGAGGGGCAAGATAGACAGCGTTCACAGTTAGTTGGAAGGGGTGAATGGAGGGGCAAGATAGACAGCGTTCACAGCTAGTTGGAAGGGGTGAATGGAGGGGCAAGATAGACAGCGTTCACAGCTAGTTGGAAGGGGTGAATGGAGGGGCAAGATAGACAGCGTTCACAGCTAGTTGGAAGGGGTGAATGGAGGGGCAAGATAAACAGCGTTCACAGCTAGTTGGAAGGGGTGAATGGAGGGGCAAGATAGACAGCGTTCACAGCTAGTTGGAAGGGGTGAATGGAGGGACAAGATAGACAGCGTTCACAGCTAGTTGGAAGGGGTGAATGGAGGGGCAAGATAGACAGCATTCACATCTAGTTGGAAGGGGTGAATGGAGGGGCAAGATAGACAGCGTTCACAGCTAGTTGGAAGGGGTGAATGGAGGGGCAAGATAGACAGCGTTCACAGCTAGTTGGAAGGGGTGAATGGAGGGGCAAGATAGACAGCGTTCACAGCTAGTTGGAAGGGGTGAATGGAGGGGCAAGATAGACAGCGTTCACAGCTAGTTGGAAGGGGTGAATGGAGGGGCAAGATAGACAGCGTTCACAGCTAGATGGAAGGGGTGAATGGAGGGGCAAGATAGACAGCGTTCACAGCTAGTTGGAAGGGGTGAATGGAGGGGCAAGATAGACAGCGTTCACAGCTAGATGGAAGGGGTGAATGGAGGGGCAAGATAGACAGCGTTCACAGCTAGTTGGAAGGGGTGAATGGAGGGGCAAGATAGACAGCATTCACAGCTAGTTGGAAGGGGTGAATGGAGGGGCAAGATAGACAGCGTTCACAGCTAGTTGGAAGGGGCGAATGGAGGGGAGTCTTATTATTTCAGATTCCAGGCTCTTATGACTCTAGGGTAGAAAGAGTATGCATGTGTTGATGCGTGCTTCTAATTGTATATATTTATCAGGATCGCTGTTTCGTGTATGGGTGCATCTACTATAAGATGTTTTGGCAGAGAAATAGTCAGTAGGTTATGATATCATTTTATAGAAGAAAGTGAGTTGGTGTTGTAATCGTCGTTGTTCTAATGTCTGCCAGCCAAATTTGTGTCGTAGGTGTGTGACGCTTGTTGTATGGCGGTGGTCATTAAGGGCAAATCGAGCAGTGCTCGAAACACAGACAGATGTCCCTAGGGCCTTCACTTCCCAATGAAATACACAGACAGGGCTCTAAGGCCTTCGCCTTCCACTGAAACACACAGACATATACCCCTAGGGCCTACACCTCCCACTGAAACACAGCCATAGGGCTCTAAGGCCTTCACTTCCCACTGAAACACAGCCATAGGGCTCTAAGGCCTTCACTTCCCACTAAAACATACATACACACACTGTGTGATGCAAACTGCCCAAACCTTGCTGAGGCTTCCGTCCAACATACTGTCCATGATGACTACAAACCTTGCTGAGGCTTCCGTCCAACATACTGTCCATGATGACTACAAACCTTGCTGAGGCTTCCGTCCAACATACTGTCCATGATGACTACAAACCTTGCTGAGGCTTCCGTCCAACATACTGTCCATGATGACTACAAACCTTGCTGAGGCTTCCGTCCAACATACTGTCCATGATGACTACAAACCTTGCTGAGGCTTCCGTCCAACATACTGTCCATGATGACTACAAACCTTGCTGAGGCTTCCGTCCAACATACTGTCCATGATGACTACAAACCTTGCTGAGGCTTCCGTCCAACATACTGTCCATGATGACTACAAACCTTGCTGAGGCTTCCGTCCAACATACTGTCCATGATGACTACAAACTTGTTGGCCAACTCTGCAATGTGGTCCTTGTAGTCCTGGAAACACAACACACCAACACGTTACAAGCCGACATGACACACACCGACACGACACACACCGACATGGTACACACCTACACAGTACACACTGTCATTGAAGCATTGAGAGAGGATGATTGACAGATACAAGCCTTGACATAGGAACAGAAGAACATAACACAGTGTTACTTGATAGAGTGTGAACATATGAGTGTGTGACCACAGTGTGGTTACTTGATAGAGTGTGGACATATGAGTGTGTGACCACAGTGTGGTTACTAGATAGAGTGTGGACATATGAGTGTGTGACCACAGTGTGGTTACTTGATAGAGTGTGGATATATGAGTTTGTGACCACAGTGTGGTTACTTGATAGAGTGTGAACATATGAGTGTGTGACCACAGTGTGGTTACTTGATAGAGTGTGGACATATGAGTGTGTGACCACAGTGTGGTTACTTGATAGAGTGTGGACATATGAGTGTGTGACCACAGTGTGGTTACTTGATAGAGTGTGGACATATGAGTGCGTGACCACAGTGTGGTTACTTGATAGAGTGTGGACATATGAGTGTGTGACCACAGTGTGGTTACTTAATAGAGTGTGAACATATGAGTGCGTGACCACAGTCCACAGTGTGGTTACTTGATAGAGTGTGGATATATAAGTGTGTGACCACAGTGTGGTTACTTGATAGAGTGTGAACATATGAGTGTGTGACCACAGTGTGGTTACTTGATAGAGTGTGGACATATGAGTGTGTGACCAAGTGTGGTTACTTGATAGAGTGTGAACATATGAGTTTGTGACCACAGTGTGGTTACTTGATAGAGTGTGGATATATGAGTGTGTGACCAGTATGGTTACTTGATAGAGTGTGGACATGTGTGTGACCACAGTGTGGTTACTTGATAGAGTGTGGACATATGAGTGTGTGACCACAGTGTGATTACTTGATAGAGTGTGGATATATGAGTGTGTGACCACAGTGTGGTTACTTGATAGAGTGTGGATATATGAGTGTGTGACCAGTATGGTTACTTGATAGAGTGTGGACATGTGTGTGACCACAGTGTGGTTACTTGATAGAGTGTGGATATATGAGTGTGTGACCACAGTGTGGTTACTTGATAGAGTGTGGACATATGAGTGTGTGACCAGTGTGGTTACTTGATAGAGTGTGGACATATGAGTGTGTGACCACAGTGTGGTTACTTGATAGAGTGTGGACATATGAGTGGGTAACCACAGTGTGGTTACTTGATAGAGTGTGGACATATGAGTGTGTGACCAGTGTGGTTACTTGATAGAGTGTGAACATATGAGTGTGTGACCACAGTGTGGTTACTTGATAGAGTGTGGACATATGAGTGTGTGACCACAGTGTCGTTACTTGATAGAGTGTGAACATATGAGTGTGTGACCAGTGTGGTTACTTGATAGAGTGTGGATATATGAGTGTGTGACCACAGTGTGGTTACTTGATAGAGTGTGGACATATGAGTGTGTGACCAGTGTGGTTACTTGATAGAGTGTGGACATATGAGTGTGTGACCACAGTGTGGTTACTTGATAGAGTGTGGACATATGAGTGTGTGACCAAGTGTGGTTACTTGATAGAGTGTGGACATATGAGTGGGTAACCACAGTGTGGTTACTTGATAGAGTGTGGACATATGAGTGTGTGACCAGTGTGGTTACTTGATACAGTGTGGACATATGACCACTGCGTGGTTACTTGATAGAGTGTTACTTGAATAGAGTGTGGACATATATGACCAGTGTGGTTACTTGAATAGAGTGTGGACATATATGACCACAGTGTGGTTACTTGAATAGAGTGTGGACATATATGACCACAGTGTGGTTACTTGAATAGAGTGTGGACATATATGACCACAGTGTGGTTACTTGAATAGAGTGTGGACATATAAGACCACAGTGTGGTTATTTGAATAGAGTGTGGACATATATGACAACAGTGTGGTTACTTGAATACAGTGTGGACATATATGACCACAGTGTGGTTACTTGAATAGAGTGTGGACATATATGACCACAGTCTGGTTACTTGAATAGAGTGTGGACATATATGACCACAGTGTGGTTACTTGAATAGAGTGTGGACATATATGACCACAGTGTGGATACTTGAATAGAGTGTGGACATATATGACCAGTGTGGTTACTTGAATAGAGTGTGGACATATATGACCACAGTGTGGTTACTTGAATAGAGTGTGGACATATATGACCACAGTGTGGTTACTTGAATAGAGTTTGGACATATATGACCAGTGTGGTTACTTGAATAGTGTGGACATATATGACCACAGTGTGGTTACTTGAATAGAGTGTGGACATATATGACCAGTGTGGTTACTTGAATAGAGTGTGGACATATATGACCACAGTGTGGTTACTTGAATAGAGTGTGGACATATATGACCACAGTGTGGTTACTTGAATAGAGTGTGGACATATATGACCACAGTGTGGTTACTTGAATAGAGTATGGACATATATGACTACAGTGTGGTTACTTGAATAGAGTGTGGACATATATGACCACAGTGTGGTTACTTGAATAGAGTGTGGACATATATGACCACAGTGTGGTTACTTGAATAGAGTATGGACATATATGACCACAGTGTGGTTACTTGAAGAGTGTGGACATATATGACCACAGTGTGGTTACTTGAATAGAGTGTGGACATATATGACCACAGTGTGGTTACTTGAATAGAGTATGGTTACCTTGAGTACATTGTCAAAGTGTTTCATCATGTTGAGGTGTTTTTGCTGCAGGTGGTCAGCAAAGTGCTGTCTGACCAGTGGCAGGTAGTGGACGGTCAACTGGAGACAGCGTGAGGCCAAAGCTACAATCAGGCGCACCACACTTGCAATATACTCACAACATGTAGGCCAATAGAAAGCCATGGTAGAAAGTGGGGTGTGGATGGTAGGCCAGTAGAAAGGGGGTCTGGATGGTAGGCCACTAGAAAGGGGGTCTGGATGGTAGGCCAGTAGAAAGTGGGGTCTGGATGGTAGGCCACTAGAAAGTGGGGTCTTGATGGAGGGGTAAGACCACAGTTGACCTTCCTGTTTATTGTTTCACACGAATGTAGGGCATATTAAATTGCGATATGTGAATTTAAAGAATTCATATGATGTGACATAAGTGCAATTGGGCAGGCATATTCACAGGTTTGTTTGTTGAAGCTATTGGCTGTGAAACAGTGCATTTTTTTAAAGAGTTTTATGTATGGCTATTTTTGTCAAAATTGATAGGCATCGCACGTCGGGGCGTTTTAAAAGAACTCATGGTATGTGATTTTGATAAAATTTTGTCAGTATATCAATGAGATGATGGCAGTTGCTGTGGAAAATTTTCTGAATTTTTGATGGTCACGTTTTCTTATAATCAGACAAAACGTTAACATGGCCACCAATGCAATTCTCAACTGTGGTCTGACTCCTGGAAGGCCAGTACACACATCTTGGTTGATCTATGCATAGTAGGTCAAGATATATGTGCAATGTGTTACATAATGCGGGTTATTTTTATAAGATTTTAATATGCAAAATCTAATCCAAGGTATTAAATTCAGTAATCCAAAAAAAATCTGGTGATCCACACAATATCTAATTTAACATGGATTACCATAACCACGCTTTGAGCATTGAAAACATTAAAAAACTTTTCACCCTGCTACTAGATAATTTCTGAGTGGCTGAATGTCCTATGTCCAGTGTGAGATATGTAGCCATACATGTAAGCTATATATTCAACGAAAAAAATAATCAAATGTGTTGAAGAGTTTTGTTAATATAACGTTTCATAGAACCATGTTGAAACCGGTAGCCAGATACAAGTACCTATGTTATAGGGTTAGGGTTAACCCTAACCTTAACCCAGATACAAGTACCTCTGTTATAGGATTAGGGTTAACCTTAACCCTAACCCAGATACAAGTACCTCTGTTATAGGGTTAGGGTTAACCCTAACCCTAACCCAGATACAAGTACCTCTGTTATAGGGTTAGGGTTAACCCTAACCCTAACCCAGATACAAGTACCTCTGTTACAGGTTCTCACACAAAATCAAAGATGATTTGAATGGCACCTAGTTACAGATTATCATACATTGTAATTAAAGTTGTCCAACCTGACAGGAAATAGGCTTGACCTATTTGTCAGACAGCCTCGGCACATGGGCACAACACCATGCATGTGATAAAGTCAGCCACACATTTGATTGGCAAACAATATTGGGAGGAAGGACTATGGAAATGTTGATGATGGGGAAAACTACATAAGATAAAGTGATAATCTGGATGGATTCCCATAGCAACAGGTTTAGGGTCAATGATTTTCCATGATTGCGGAAAATGGACGGAATTCATGGAATCGATGATTTTGAATGGAAATTCTGTGATAGCGGAAAATGGGCAGAATCCATGGAATCATTTTAAATGGAAATTCCAATTTGTATAGACAACATTAAACAATAAAGGATGAATTCTGGCATCTAAACAGCTCAAAGCAGATCTAAGCATGATGCGCCGCCACCATATAGATTAGACCTACACGCACAGCACGCAGGCGTCGCCATATAGGCCTACACCACACAGCATGTAGGTGCCGCCATATAGGCCTACACTGCACAGCATGTAGGCGCCGCCATATAGGCCTACACCCACAGCATGTAGGCGCCGCCATATAGGCCTACACCGTACAGCATGTAGGCGCCGCCATATAGGCCTACACCGCACAGCATGTAGGCGCCGCCATATAGGCCTACACCGCACAGCATATAGGCGCCGCCATATAGGCCTACACTGCACAGCATGTAGGCGCTGCCGTATAGGCCTACACCACACAGCATGTAGGCGCCGCCATATAGGCCTACACTGCACAGCATGTAGGCGACGCCATATAGGCCTACACCGCACAGCACGCAGACACTGCCATATAGGCCTACACCACACAGCATGTAGGCGCCGCCATATAGGCCTACACCGCACAGCACGCAGGCACCGCCATATAGGCCTACACCACACAGCATGTAGGCGCTGCCGTATAGGCCTACACCGCACAGCATGTAGGCGCCGCCATATAGGCCTACTCCGCACAGCACGCAGGCACCGCCATATAGGCCTACACCACACAGCATGTAGGCGCTGCCGTATAGGCCTACACCGCACAGCACGCAGGCACTGCCATATAGGCCTACACCACACAGCATGTAGGCGCTGCCATATAGGCCTACACCGCACAGCATGTAGGCACCGCCATATAGGCCTACACCGCAGAGCATGTAGGCGCCGCCGTATAGGCCTACACCGCACAGCTTGTAGGCGCCGCCATATAGGCCTACACCACACAGCATGTAGGTGTCGCCGTATAGGCCTACACTGTACAGCATGTAGGTGCCGCCATATAGGCTTACACTGTACAGCATGTAGGTGCCACCATATAGGCCTACACTGTACAGCATGTAGGCACCGCCATATAGGCCTACACCGCACAGCATGTAGGCGCCGCCGTATAGGCCTACACCGCACAGCTTGTAGGCGCCGCCATATAGGCCTACACCACACAGCACGCAGGCACCGCCATATAGGCCTACACCACACAGCATGTAGGTGTCGCCGTATAGGCCTACACTGTACAGCATGTAGGCGCCACCATATAGGCCTACACCGCACAGCATGTAGGCACTGCCATATAGGCCCTACACCATATAGCACGTAGGTGCCGCCATATAGGCCTACACCGCACAGCATGTAGGCGCCGCCATATAGGCCTACACCGCAGAGCATGTAGGCGCCGCCGTATAGGCCTACACCGCACAGCTTGTAGGCGCCGCCATATAGGCCTACACCGTAGAGCACGCAGGCACCGCCATATAGGCCTACACTATATAGCACGCAGGCGCCACCATATAGGCTTACACCGCACAGCATGTAGGTGTCGCCGTATAGGCCTACACTGTACAGCATGTAGGCGCCGCCATATAGGCCTACACTGTACAGCATGTAGGCACCGCCATATAGGCCTACACTGTACAGCATGTAGGCACTGCCATATAGGCCCTACACCATATAGCACGTAGGTGCCGCCATATAGGCCTACACCGCACAGCATGCAGGCGCCCCCATATAGGCCTACACCATATAGCACGCAGGTGCCACCATATAGGCCTACACCGCACAGCATGTAGGCGCTGCCATATAGGCCTACACCATATAGCATGCAGGTGCCACCATATAGGCCTACACCGCACAGCATGTAGGCGCCACCATATAGGCCTACACCGCACAGCATGTAAGCGCCGCCATATAGGCCTACACCATATAGTACGTAGGTGCCACCATATAGGCCTACACCGCACAGCATGTAGGCGCCGCCATATAGGCCTATACTACACAGCATGCAGGCGACGCCATATAGGCCTACACCATATAGCACGCAGGCGCCACCATATAGGCCTACACCGCACAGCATGTAGGCACCGCCATATAGGCCTACACCGCACAGCATGTAGGCGCCATCATGTAGGCCTACACCATATAGTACGCAGGCGCCACCATATAGGCCTACACCGCACAGCATGTAGGCGCAACCATATAGGCCTACAAAGTACAGCACGCAGGTGCCGCCATATAGGCCTACACTGTACAGTAAGATGCCACAATCAAACCAGGACAACCAGGTAGCCATATAAAATTCCCCAACAATCTGACCAAAATTGGTTCCATATCCCACTTGCGCTAGACAGATGACATATGATCAACTGCAGATGTTGGGTGAAGGCCTCCACCTCTTATTTAGTCATTAGTTTGAAATATGGTAACATGTGTCAAATGTTGTTGGTATGTAACAGATCATTGATGACAAATGAAATAATTCCGCACCTAGATTCTTTGTTGTGATTGTTTTCAGTCCAACAAGTTGCAATGCGCCAGCTCCAAGGATCAGTTGACATGTCCGTGAGTTGAACATCTGGTGACAAATACAAAGAGAAGTTGTCACATATCCATGAGTTGAACATCTGGTGACAAATCCAATGAAAAGTTGTCACATGTCTGTGAGTTGAACATATGGTCACAAATACAAAGAGAAGTTGTCACATGTCCATAAGTTGGCTCTTTTTTAACATGGTTGCGCAACAAATACTGCTGCATGTGTCAATCAAATTTGGCCTTGACATGTATTATGAATGAGACTATCTTGACTGAACTTGCACCTTGAACTTTTTAAGGTGGGTGGGGCGGCCATTAAATTTTGAATTGAGCTGTTTCACTAGAAGTTTTTAAGATAAACTAACCATTTATTCACAAGTTGTGGTTGAAATATTAAATAATACTACATATTAATGAAACTTACAATTTTTCATTTATTTGACTTTTAAAACATTTACGTAAATATGAAAAAATACCACAAAATGCCAGTTGAAATAATGTTTAGAAAATACACAAAGAAATAAATGACATACACATATATATGACAGTGTCACAGGTGATACAGAGAGATATAAATGACATACACATATGTATGACAGTGTCACAGGTGATACAGAGATATAAATGACATACGCATATGTATGACAGTGTCACAGGTGATACAGAGAGATATAAATGACATACACATATGTATGACAGTGTCACAGGTGATACAGAGAGATATAAATGACATACACATATGTATGACAGTGTCACAGGTGATACAGAGAGATATAAATGACATACACATATGTATGACAGTGTCACAGGTGATACAGAGAGATATAAATGACATACACATATGTATGACAGTGTCACAGGTGATACAGAGATATATAAATGACATACACATATGTATGACAGTGTCACTGGTGATACAGAGAGATATAAATGACATACACATATGTATGACAGTGTCACAGGTGATACAGAGAGATATAAATGACATACACATATGTATGACAGTGTCACAGGTGATACAGAGAGATATAAATGACATACACATATGTATGACAGTGTCACAGGTGATACAGAGAGATATAAATGACATACACATATGTATGACAGTGTCACAAGTGATACAGAGAGATATAAATGACATACACATATGTATGACAGTGTCACAGGTGATACAGAGAGATATAAATGACATACACTTATGTATGACAGTGTCATAGGTGATACAGAGAGATATAAATGACATGCACATATGTATGACAGTGTCACAGGTGATACAGAGAGATATAAATGACATGCACATATGTATGAGTGTCACAGGTGATACAGAGATATAAATGACATGCACATATGTATGACAGTGTCACAGGTGATACAGAGAGATATAAATGACATGCACATATGTATGACAGTGTCACAGGTGATACAGAGAGATATAAATGACATGCACATATGTATGACAGTGTCACAGGTGATACAGATAGATATAAATGACATGCACATATGTATGACAGTGTCACAGGTGATACAGAGAGATATAAATGACATGCACATATGTATGACAGTGTCACAGGTGATACAGAGAGATATAAATGACATACACATATGTATGACAGTGTCACAGGTGATACAGAGAGATATAAATGACATACATATAGAAAAGGACTTAGGAGTTACAATAAGCGTTGATATGAAAGTTTCAGAGCAGTGTGGTATTGCAGCTTCAAAGGGTAATCAAATTCTTGGATTGATTAGAAGAAACATAACATACAAGGGAAAAAAGTTAATTATACCTCTTTATAAAGCAATAGTTAGACCTCATTTAGAATACTGTATACAAGCATGGAGACCATATCGTAAGAAGGATATAGATATGCTTGAACGCATACAAAGGAGAGCAACTAAAATGATTCCAGAACTGAGAGACCTTAGTTATGAAGAACGCCTGAAAGAATGTGGTTTAACAACTCTAGAGACAAGGAGGTTAAGAGGAGATCAGATTGAAGTTTTTAAGATATTGAATGGGTATGAAAATATTGATAGAAATATGTTTTTCTCACTCAAGAAGGATAGCAGAACTAGAGGACATGAGGTAAAATTAGTAAAGGATCAATGTAGATTGGACATCAGGAAGCACTCGTTCTCACAGAGGACAATAAATGAATGGAACAAATTGTCTACAGATTGTGTAACTGCTAGCAGCGTGAATATGTTTAAAAACAAGGTTGACACATATCTCAGGAGGGCGGGTTATAAGTAGATGAACATTGTTGGACTCTCGATAAGCCAATGGCTTCCTTGTCCACTTGCCATCTGGGCCTTTGGCTTGGATGGCAAATCTTGTATGACAGTGTCACTGGTGACACAGAGAGATATAAATGACATACACATATGTATGACAGTGTCACTGGTGATACAGAGAGATATTTTGGCTAACATGAATAGATTAAAGTTGCTACAGCACCAGGAAGAAGTGTTGAATGACAGCTAAAATTGACAAACCTTCTACCAGTTGTTTCATAAACTTGTGTAATTATATTAATTTCATATGCCGCATTTCAGCATCGTAAGTGTTGTAGGTTTTATAAAACGTTTAAATAAGTAACGTTTCCTGGTTGTTAGTGTGTCTTGGGTGGCTTAATAGAGAGATAACAGAGGTGAAATTAATAGCGAATACAGTCACTGCGGACACATGTCCAACAAAATGGGTCAGTGGACGATCTCCCAAGGTCATAGGCACCTCCTATGACTCACGCGTGGAGGACCGATAAAGCCGGCTATGTCACCAGCATGATCCGTTTGTGACTGCAATGCCCACTAGTGGACAAGTCTTTAGAGGAAGGGTGACTGCACATTACAGGAATTTGCATCAGGAAGCCTTGGGCCTACTCTAACCCCGGTGGACCATCACCACACACGCACACTACAGGAATTTGCATCAGGAAGCCTTGGGCCTACTCTAACCCCGGTGGACCATCACCACACACGCACATTACAGGAATTTGCATCAGGAAGCCTTGGGCCTACTCTAACCCCGGTGGACCATCACCACACACGCACACTACAGGAATTTGCATCAGGAAGCCTTGGGCCTACTCTAACCCCGGTGGACCATCACCACACACGCACATTACAGGAATTTGCATCAGGAAGCCTTGGTCCTACTCTAACCCCGGTGGACCATCACCACACACGCACATTACAGGAATTTGCATCAGGAAGCCTTGGGCCTACTCTAACCCCGGTGGACCATCACCACACATGCACATTACAGGAATTTGCATCAGGAAGCCTTGGGCCTACTCTAACCCCGGTGGACCATCACCACACACACGCACACTACAGGAATTTGCATCAGGAAGCCTTGGGCCTACGCTAACCCCGGTGGACCATCACCACACAAGCACACTACAGGAATTTGCATTGGGAAGCCTTGGGCCTACTCTAACCCCAGTGGACCATCACCACACACGCACATTACAGGAATTTGCATCAGGAAGCCTTGGGCCTACTCTAACCCCGGAGGACCATCACCACACAGGCACATTACAGGAATTTGCATCAGGAAGCCTTGGGCCTATACTAACCCCGGTGGACCATCACCACACATGCACACTACAGGAATTTGCATCAGGAAGCCTTGGGCCTACTCTAACCCCGGTGGACCGTCGCCACACACGCACACTACAGGAATTTGTATCAGGAAGCCTTGGGCCTACTCTAACCCTGGTGGACCATCACCACACATGCACACTACAGGAATTTGCATCAGGAAGCCTTGGGCCTACTCTAACCCCGGTGGACCATCACCACACATGCACACTACAGGAATTTGTATCAGGAAGCCTTGGGCCTACTCTAACCCCGGTGGACCATCACCACACACGCACATTACAGGAATTTGTATCAGGAAGCCTTGGGCCTACTCTAACCCCGGTGGACCGTCACCACACACGCACACTACAGGAATTTGTATCAGGAAGCCTTGGGCCTACTCTAACCCCAGTGGACCGTCACCACACACCTGTTTTATGCAAATTACTACAATGTCAAGTTTCTTATTTGGTTCAGTATATAATTTAGTTACAAATGAGCTATTTCACGATATTGATGCAATGATCAGATCCTTTTTGAATAGATCTCTGGCAACCTGTCACCCTGTGTGCCTGGCCAGGTGCTACAGCTGTATTATGTAAGAGTATTATGTAAGAGTATTATGTAAGAGTATTCACTCCTCTTGCCTGTGTATGTTTCATCACCCATCCAAGGGGATGTTTCATCACCCATTCAAGGGGATGTTTCATCACCCATCCAAGAGGATGCAATACAAAGTGTCTGGAGATACCTGTAAACAGGCAATATTAGCAGAATGTCTCCCAATTCAAATTCAGATTATGATTCGTTTGGTGCGTTTTATGTCGAGTTGCTTAAAATGCAATAACACCAATTTGAATATGCTTTCTCATCTAGCATTTCACGGTAGTAGTTCACATGTCTAAAAGTTTCAATTACATATTGTCACAATTCAAACTTTAGGCCACGACCTTCTGTAATATGAACACTAATTATTTTTATAATCTCATTTAAAACCACTATCAAGGGCTAAAAAAATGAGAAACTACTAAACAAAATGACATTTGCAAAGGACGTGTTGTACAATATAGAGAATGCGTGTAGCACTTCTGTTTTAATCAAAGACGAGTTGGTCTCATTGCTCTGTTTTATGTGCCCAGCAAACATTGTCTTAACTGAATTGTACACATTATAATACAAATAAAAACAATATATTATTAGGTTTTCAGGTATTATAAGGATAAGGTAAGGGTATTTCAGGTATTGTAAGGATAAGGTAAGGGTATTTCAGGTATTGTAAGGATAAGGTAAGGGTATTTCAGGTATTGTAAGGATAAGGTAAGGGCATTTCAGGTATTGTAAGGATAAGGTAAGGGCATTTTGAAATGTCAGGTTTGTCACTGGTTTTTGAAGGTCTGCACAAACCCTGCATGGTGGTGATGGGAAACTACAGATGATCGATGTATTGAGTAAAGTGTGTAGTGACTGACCCTGGTGTCATTACAGAACATACAGGTTATAAAATAACTATGAATGCTAGATATGATACTTATTTACTGCGTCTGGTTTACTCTGGTATCAGGTGAATTCTAAGAAAACTTAGAGCCAGGCTATTTTCCAACGAGTTGTTAGTTTTAAGAGTTCCACAGCAGTAAGAAAGAGCTACAAACTATTACAGCAAGATACCTTGAGTAGTTCAATGAGCCTGGTGAGGATGTCTGAGACACACTGACAGTATTAGATACCTTGAGTAGTTCAATGAGCCTGGTGAGGATGTTTGTCATGCCAACAGGGATGTCTGAGACACACTGACAGTATTAGATACCTTGAGTAGTTCGATGAGCCTGGTGAGGATGTTTGGCGTGCCAACAGGGATGTCTGAGACACACTGACAGTATTAGACACCTTGAGTAGTTCAATGAGCCTGGTGAGGATGTTTGGCATGCCAACAGGGATGTCCGAGACACACTGACAGTATTAGACACCTTGAGTAGTTCAATGAGCCTGGTGAGGATGTTTGTCATGCCAACAGGGATGTCCGAGACACACTGACAGTATTAGATACCTTGAGTAGTTCAATGAGCCTGGTGAGGATGTTTGTCATGCCAACAGGGATGTCTGAGACACACTGACAGTATTAGATACCTTGAGTAGTTCAATGAGCCTGGTGAGGATGTTTGGCGTGCCAACAGGGATGTCCGAGACACACTGACAGTATTAGACACCTTGAGTAGTTCAATGAGCCTGGTGAGGATGTTTGGCGTGCCAACAGGGATGTCTGAGACACACTGACAGTATTAGATACCTTGAGTAGTTCGATGAGCCTGGTGAGGATGTTTGGCATGCCAACAGGGATGTCTGAGACACACTGACAGTATTATATACCTTGAGTAGTTCGATGAGCCTGGTGAGGATGTTTGTCATGCCAACAGGGATGTCTGAGACACACTGACAGTATTAGATACCTTGAGTAGTTCAATGAGCCTGGTGAGGATGTTTGGCGTGCCAACAGGGATGTCCGAGACACACTGACAGTATTATATACCTTGAGTAGTTCGATGAGCCTGGTGAGGATGTTTGTCATGCCAACAGGGATGTCTGAGACACACTGACAGTATTAGATACCTTGAGTAGTTCAATGAGCCTGGTGAGGATGTTTGTCATGCCAACAGGGATGTCTGAGACACACTGACAGTATTAGATACCTTGAGTAGTTCAATGAGCCTGGTGAGGATGTTTGGGGTGCCAACATGGATGTCTGAGACACACTGACAGTATTAGATACCTTGAGTAGTTCGATGAGCCTGGTGAGGATGTTTGTCATGCCAACAGGGATGTCTGAGACACACTGACAGTATTAGATACCTTGAGTAGTTCAATGAGCCTGGTGAGGATGTTTGTCATGCCAACAGGGATGTCTGAGACACACTGACAGTATTAGACACCTTAAGTAGTTCAATGAGCCTGGTGAGGACGTTTGTCATGCCAACAGGGATGTCTGAGATACACTGACAGTATTAGATACCTTGAGTAGTTCAATGAGCCTGGTGAGGATGTTTGGGGTGCCAACATGGATGTCTGAGACACACTGACAGTATTAGATACCTTGAGTAGTTCGATGAGCCTGGTGAGGATGTTTGTCATGCCAACAGGGATGTCTGAGACACACTGACAGTATTAGATACCTTGAGTAGTTCAATGAGCCTGGTGAGGATGTTTGTCATGCCAACAGGGATGTCTGAGACACACTGACAGTATTAGATACCTTGAGTAGTTCGATGAGCCTGGTGAGGATGTTTGTCATGCCAACAGGGATGTCTGAGACACACTGACAGTATTAGATACCTTGAGTAGTTCAATGAGCCTGGTGAGGATGTTTGGCGTGCCAACAGGGATGTCTGAGACACACTGACAGTATTAGATACCTTGAGTAGTTCGATGAGCCTGGTGAGGATGTTTGTCATGCCAACAGGGATGTCTGAGACACACTGACAGTATTAGACACCTTGAGTAGTTCAATGAGCCTGGTGAGGATGTTTGGCATGCCAACAGGGATGTCCGAGACACACTGACAGTATTAGATACCTTGAGTAGTTCAATGAGCCTGGTGAGGATGTTTGTCATGCCAACAGGGATGTCTGAGACACACTGACAGTATTAGATACCTTGAGTAGTTCAATGAGCCTGGTGAGGATGTTTGGCATGCCAACAGGGATGTCTGAGACACACTGACAGTATTAGACACCTTAAGTAGTTCAATGAGCCTGGTGAGGACGTTTGTCATGCCAACAGGGATGTCTGAGATACACTGACAGTATTAGATACCTTGAGTAGTTCAATGAGCCTGGTGAGGATGTTTGGCGTGCCAACAGGGATGTCCGAGACACACTGACAGTATTAGATACCTTGAGTAGTTCGATGAGCCTGGTGAGGATGTTTGTCATGCCAACAGGGATGTCCGAGACACACTGACAGTATTAGACACCTTGAGTAGTTCGATGAGCCTGGTGAGGATGTTTGTCATGCCAACAGGGATGTCTGAGACACACTGACAGTATTAGATACCTTGAGTAGTTCAATGAGCCTGGTGAGGATGTTTGTCATGCCAACAGGGATGTCCGAGACACACTGACAGTATTAGATACCTTGAGTAGTTCGATGAGCCTGGTGAGGATGTTTGTCATGCCAACAGGGATGTCTGAGACACACTGACAGTATTAGATACCTTGAGTAGTTCGATGAGCCTGGTGAGGATGTTTGGCGTGCCAACAGGGATGTCTGAGACACACTGACAGTATTAGATACCTTGAGTAGTTCGATGAGCCTGGTGAGGATGTCTGAGACACACTGACAGTATTAGATACCTTGAGTAGTTCAATGAGCCTGGTGAGGATGTTTGTCATGCCAACAGGGATGTCTGAGACACACTGACAGTATTAGATACATTGAGTAGTTCAATGAGCCTGGTGAGGATGTTTGTCATGCCAACAGGGATGTCTGAGACACACTGACAGTATTAGATACCTTGAGTAGTTCGATGAGCCTGGTGAGGATGTTTGTCATGCCAACAGGGATGTCTGAGACACACTGACAGTATTAGATACCTTGAGTAGTTCGATGAGCCTGGTGAGGATGTTTGTCGTGCCAACAGGGATGTCTGAGACACACTGACAGTATTAGATACCTTGAGTAGTTCGATGAGCCTGGTGAGGATGTTTGGCGTGCCAACAGGGATGTCTGAGACACACTGACAGTATTAGATACCTTGAGTAGTTCGATGAGCCTGGTGAGGATGTTTGTCATGCCAACAGGGATGTCTGAGACACACTGACAGTATTAGACACCTTGAGTAGTTCAATGAGCCTGGTGAGGATGTTTGTCATGCCAACAGGGATGTCCGAGACACACTGACAGTATTAGATACCTTGAGTAGTTCAATGAGCCTGGTGAGGATGTTTGTCATGCCAACAGGGATGTCTGAGACACACTGACAGTATTAGATACCTTGAGTAGTTCAATGAGCCTGGTGAGGATGTTTGGCGTGCCAACAGGGATGTCTGAGACACACTGACAGTATTAGATACCTTGAGTAGTTCAATGAGCCTGGTGAGGATGTTTGTCATGCCAACAGGGATGTCTGAGACACACTGACAGTATTAGATACCTTGAGTAGTTCAATGAGCCTGGTGAGGATGTTTGTCATGCCAACAGGGATGTCTGAGACACACTGACAGTATTAGACACCTTGAGTAGTTGTAGTTCGATGAGCCTGGTGAGGATGTTTGTCATGCCAACAGGGATGTCCGAGACACACTGACAGTATTAGATACATTGAGTAGTTCAATGAGCCTGGTGAGGATGTTTGTCATGCCAACAGGGATGTCTGAGACACACTGACAGTATTAGATACCTTGAGTAGTTCGATGAGCCTGGTGAGGATGTTTGTCATGCCAACAGGGATGTCTGAGACACACTGACAGTATTAGATACCTTGAGTAGTTCAATGAGCCTGGTGAGGATGTTTGGCGTGCCAACAGGGATGTCTGAGACACACTGACAGTATTAGATACCTTGAGTAGTTCGATGAGCCTGGTGAGGATGTTTGGCGTGCCAACAGGGATGTCTGAGACACACTGACAGTATTAGACACTGACAGTATTAGACACCTTGAGTAGTTCAATGAGCCTGGTGAGGATGTTTGGCATGCCAACAGGGATGTCCGAGACACACTGACAGTATTAGACACCTTGAGTAGTTCAATGAGCCTGGTGAGGATGTTTGTCATGCCAACAGGGATGTCCGAGACACACTGACAGTATTAGACACCTTGAGTAGTTCAATGAGCCTGGTGAGGATGTTTGGCGTGCCAACAGGGATGTCCGAGACACACTGACAGTATTAGATACCTTGAGTAGTTCAATGAGCCTGGTGAGGATGTTTGTCATGCCAACAGGGATGTCTGAGACACACTGACAGTATTAGATACCTTGAGTAGTTCAATGAGCCTGGTGAGGATGTTTGTTATGCCAACAGGGATGTCTGAGACACACTGACAGTATTAGACACCTTGAGTAGTTCAATGAGCCTGGTGAGGATGTTTGGCGTGCCAACAGGGATGTCCGAGACACACTGACAGTATTAGATACCATGAGTAGTTCGATGAGCCTGGTGAGGATGTTTGTCATGCCAACAGGGATGTCTGAGACACACTGACAGTATTAGATACCTTGAGTAGTTCAATGAGCCTGGTGAGGATGTTTGTCATGCCAACAGGGATGTCTGAGACACACTGACAGTATTAGATACCTTGAGTAGTTCGATGAGCCTGGTGAGGATGTTTGTCATGCCAACAGGGATGTCTGAGACACACTGACAGTATTAGATACCTTGAGTAGTTCGATGAGCCTGGTGAGGATGTTTGTCATGCCAACAGGGATGTCTGAGACACACTGACAGTATTAGATACCTTGAGTAGTTCAATGAGCCTGGTGAGGATGTTTGTCATGCCAACAGGGATGTCTGAGACACACTGACAGTATTAGATACCTTGAGTAGTTCGATGAGCCTGGTGAGGATGTTTGGCATGCCAACAGGGATGTCCGAGACACACTGACAGTATTAGATACCATGAGTAGTTCGATGAGCCTGGTGAGGATGTTTGTCATGCCAACAGGGATGTCCGAGACACACTGACAGTACTAGATACCTTGAGTAGTTCGATGAGCCTGGTGAGGATGTTTGTCATGCCAACAGGGATGTCTGAGACACACTGACAGTATTAGATACCTTGAGTAGTTCGATGAGCCTGGTGAGGATGTTTGTCATGCCAACAGGGATGTCTGAGACACACTGACAGTATTAGATACCTTGAGTAGTTCGATGAGCCTGGTGAGGATGTTTGGCGTGCCAACAGGGATGTCTGAGACACACTGACAGTATTAGATACCTTGAGTAGTTCGATGAGCCTGGTGAGGATGTTTTGTCATGCCAACAGGGATGTCTGAGACACACTGACAGTATTAGATACCTTGAGTAGTTCGATGAGCCTGGTGAGGATGTTTGGCGTGCCAACAGGGATGTCTGAGACACACTGACAGTATTAGATACCTTGAGTAGTTCAATGAGCCTGGTGAGGATGTTTGTCATGCCAACAGGGATGTCTGAGACACACTGACAGTATTAGATACCTTGAGTAGTTCAATGAGCCTGGTGAGGATGTTTGGCATGCCAACAGGGATGTCCGAGACACACTGACAGTATTAGATACCTTGAGTAGTTCAATGAGCCTGGTGAGGATGTTTGTCATGCCAACAGGGATGTCCGAGACACACTGACAGTATTAGATACCTTGAGTAGTTCGATGAGCCTGGTGAGGATGTTTGGCATGCCAACAGGGATGTCCGAGACACACTGACAGTATTAGATACCTTGAGTAGTTCGATGAGCCTGGTGAGGATGTTTGTCATGCCAACAGGGATGTCTGAGACACACTGACAGTATTAGATACCTTGAGTAGTTCAATGAGCCTGGTGAGGATGTTTGTCATGCCAACAGGGATGTCTGAGACACACTGACAGTATTAGATACCTTGAGTAGTTCGATGAGCCTGGTGAGGATGTTTGGCATGCCAACAGGGATGTCCGAGACACACTGACAGTATTAGATACCATGAGTAGTTCGATGAGCCTGGTGAGGATGTTTGTCATGCCAACAGGGATGTCCGAGACACACTGACAGTACTAGATACCTTGAGTAGTTCGATGAGCCTGGTGAGGATGTTTGTCATGCCAACAGGGATGTCTGAGACACACTGACAGTATTAGATACCTTGAGTAGTTCGATGAGCCTGGTGAGGATGTTTGTCATGCCAACAGGGATGTCTGAGACACACTGACAGTATTAGATACCTTGAGTAGTTCGATGAGCCTGGTGAGGATGTTTGGCGTGCCAACAGGGATGTCTGAGACACACTGACAGTATTAGATACCTTGAGTAGTTCGATGAGCCTGGTGAGGATGTTTTGTCATGCCAACAGGGATGTCTGAGACACACTGACAGTATTAGATACCTTGAGTAGTTCGATGAGCCTGGTGAGGATGTTTGGCGTGCCAACAGGGATGTCTGAGACACACTGACAGTATTAGATACCTTGAGTAGTTCAATGAGCCTGGTGAGGATGTTTGTCATGCCAACAGGGATGTCTGAGACACACTGACAGTATTAGATACCTTGAGTAGTTCAATGAGCCTGGTGAGGATGTTTGGCATGCCAACAGGGATGTCCGAGACACACTGACAGTATTAGATACCTTGAGTAGTTCAATGAGCCTGGTGAGGATGTTTGTCATGCCAACAGGGATGTCCGAGACACACTGACAGTATTAGATACCTTGAGTAGTTCGATGAGCCTGGTGAGGATGTTTGGCGTGCCAACAGGGATGTCCGAGACACACTGACAGTATTAGATACCTTGAGTAGTTCGATGAGCCTGGTGAGGATGTTTGTCATGCCAACAGGGATGTCTGAGATACACTGACAGTATTAGACACCTTGAGTAGTTCGATGAGCCTGGTGAGGATGTTTGTCATGCCAACAGGGATGTCTGAGACACACTGACAGTATTAGATACCTTGAGTAGTTCAATGAGCCTGGTGAGGATGTTTGTCATGCCAAGAGGGATGTCCGAGACACACTGACAGTATTAGATACCTTGAGTAGTTCAATGAGCCTGGTGAGGATGTTTGGCGTGCCAACAGGGATGTCCGAGACACACTGACAGTATTCAACAACCATCTTCAACAGCAGAAGTGCAGTCCTGAACACAAACAAACACTTGTAGAAGTCCAGAACACAAACACTAGTAGCAGTCCTGAAAAAAATAAACACTGATAGAAGTCCAGAACATAAACACACACTAGTAGCAGCCCTGAACACAAACACACACTAGTAGCAGTCCTGAACACAAACAAACACTTGTAACAGTCCTGAACATAAACACACACTAGTAGCAGACCTGAACACAAACAAACACTTGTACCAGTCCTGAGCACAAACAAATACTTGTACCAGCCCTGAACACAAACACACACTAGTAGCAGCCCTGAACACAAACACACACTAGTAGCAGTCCTGAACACAAACAAACACTTGTAACAGTCCTGAACATAAACACACACTAGTAGCAGACCTGAACACAAACAAACACTTGTACCAGTCCTGAGCACAAACAAATACTTGTACCAGTCCTGAACACAAACACACACTAGTAGCAGCCCTGAACACAAACACACACTAGTAGCAGTCCTGAACACAAACAAACACTTGTAACAGTCCTGAACATAAACACACACTAGTAGCAGACCTGAACACAAACAAACACTTGTACCAGTCCTGAGCACAAACAAATACTTGTACCAGCCCTGAACACAAACACACACTAGTAGCAGCCCTGAACAC
Source organism: Lamellibrachia columna (assembly GCA_963662155.1). Lineage (NCBI taxonomy): Eukaryota > Metazoa > Annelida > Polychaeta > Sabellida > Siboglinidae > Lamellibrachia > Lamellibrachia columna. Next base: position 67,417,655 of record OY759262.1, read on the forward strand.
AAACACACACTAGTAGCAGTCCTGAACACAAACAAACACTTGTAACAGTCCTGAACATAAACACACACTAGTAGCAGACCTGAACACAAACAAACACTTGTACCAGTCCTGAGCACAAACAAATACTTGTACCAGTCCTGAACACAAACACACACTAGTAGCAGTCCTGAACACAAACAAACACTTGTAACAGTCCTGAACATAAACACACACTAGTAGCAGACCTGAACACAAACAAACACTTGTACCAGTCCTGAGCACAAACAAATACTTGTACCAGTCCTGAACACAAACACACACTAGTAGCAGCCCTGAACACAAACACACACTAGTAGCAGTCCTGAACACAAACAAACACTTGTAACAGTCCTGAACATAAACACACACTAGTAGCAGACCTGAACACAAACAAACACTTGTACCAGTCCTGAGCACAAACAAATACTTGTACCAGTCCTGAACACAAACACACACTAGTAGCAGCCCTGAACACAAACACACACTAGTAGCAGTCCTGAACACAAACAAACACTTGTAACAGTCCTGAACATAAACACACACTAGTAGCAGACCTGAACACAAACAAACACTTGTACCAGTCCTGAGCACAAACAAATACTTGTACCAGTCCTGAACACAAACACACACTAGTAGCAGCCCTGAACACAAACACACACTAGTAGCAGTCCTGAACACAAACAAACACTTGTAACAGTCCTGAACATAAACACACACTAGTAGCAGACCTGAACACAAACAAACACTTGTAACAGCCCTGAACATAAACACACACTAGTAGCAGTCCTGAACACAAACAAACACTTGTACCAGTCCTGAGCACAAACAAATACTTGTACCAGCCCTGAACAAAAACACACACTAGTAGCAGCCCTGAACACAAACACACACTAGTAGCAGTCCTGAACACAAACAAACACTTGTAACAGTCCTGAACATAAACACACACTAGTAGCAGACCTGAACACAAACAAACACTTGTACCAGTCCTGAGCACAAACAAATACTTGTACCAGTCCTGAACACAAACACACACTAGTAGCAGCCCTGAACACAAACACACACTAGTAGCAGTCCTGAACACAAACAAACACTTGTAACAGTCCTGAACATAAACAAACACTTGAAAAAGTCCTGAACATAAACACACACTAGTAGCAGACCTGAACACAAACAAACACTAGTAGCAGTCCAGAACACAAATAAACACTTGTACCAGTCCTGAACACAAACAAACACTAGTAGCAGCCCTGAACACAAATAAACACTTGAAGCAACAACAGGTTATCTGTAGCAAAACACCAGGCTACCTGCAGCAACAAGCCATTTGCAACAACATGTTACCTGTGGCAACAACATGTTAGCAACAACTGGCCACCTGAAGCAACAATGGGCCACCTGCAGCAACAACAGGTTACTTGTAACAACAATAATCAACCTGCAGCAACAACAGCCTACCCGTACCAATAACAGGTTACTCATAGCAACAACAGGTTACTCATAGCAACAACAGGTTACCTGTAGCAACAACAGGCAGCGTGATGACCAAATTTACTACTGCATTTTTACTACTGCATGTTGTGATGTGATAACATGGCCACTGGGATGTCTATGAGATTGTGTGTGACATGGTACTTTCCAGTCTTCACAAGAGTCAGATTGCTACCATGGATGACATAGGTGGCTGCAATAGGTTTCCGTTTCCTAGTTATTCTGGCCAGTTGTCCTGTGTTGCAGGGATTCCCAACCGAGTCTGCTGATCATCTGACTGCTACTGCTGGTGGGCCTGTAGTCCCCAGTTGCAAATCTTGCCGCCCGCCTTTGGACAGCTTCTAACTTCTGGATGTTTGTCTTTGTGTAGGGGTCTGATGATGTGCTGGCGTACTCCAGGATAAGCCTAACCAGGGTCTTGTAATACTGCGCCTTGATGTTGGTTGGGCAGCGAGGGAGGTTTCTACTGAGGAAAGCAAGGGTGTTGTTGGCCTTGGTGTGGGGGTCTGATGATGTGCTGGCGTACTCCAGGATAGGCCTAACCAGGGTCTTGTAACACTGTGCCTTGATGTTGGTTGGGCAGCTAGAGAGGTTTTACTGAGGAAAGCAAGGGTGTTGTTGGCCTTCTTTGTGATAGCATCGACATGGGAATTCCAGGTCAAGTTCCCTGCTATTGTAACTCCAAGGTACTTTCCTGTCTTCACAAGAGTCAGATTGCTACCATGGATGACATAGGGGGCTGCAATAGGTTTCCGTTTCCTAGTTATTCTGATGACCTCACATTTGCTTAGGTTGAATGACATCTTCCAGTCTTTCTCCCACTGCTACAGTTTGTCGAGGTCATCTTGCAGGGTCTGGCTGTCATGTATTGTCTGCGTTCCTCTACAAGAGGGTATCGTCTGCGAAGAGTCAGGAGATGGAGTCGACCTTCTGTGGCATGCCATTTATGTATAGTAAGAACAAGAGGAGTCTGCGTACACTTCCTTGTGGGACATCTGAGGTGACTGGGGCAGGACCGGATGTCTGTCCTTCTACCAGTACTCGTGATCCACATGAGGAGGTTGCCCCTGATGCCATAGTGCTGCAGTTTGATGGCCAGCAGCTGGTGGGATAACTTGTTGAATGCCTTGCTGAAGTCAAGCAGGACCACATTGATCTGCTCTCCCTGGTCTAATGCAGCTGCTACGTCTTGTAGCGTTATGATCAGCTGCTACGTCTTGTAGCGTTATGATCAGCTGCTAGGTCTTGTAGCGTTATGATCAGCTGCTAGGTCTTGTAGCGTTATGATCAGCTGCTAGGTCTTGTAGCGTTATGATCAGCTGCTAGGTCTTGTAGCGTTATGATCAGCTGCTAGGTCTTGTAGCGTTATGGTCAGCTGCTAGGTCTTGTAGCGTTATGATCAGCTGCTAGGTCTTGTAGCGTTATGATCAGCTGCTAGGTCTTGTAGCGTTGTGGTCAGCTGCTAGGTCTTGTAGCGTTATGATCAGCTGCTAGGTCTTGTAGCGTTGTGATCAGCTGCTAGGTCTTGTAGCGTTGTGATCAGCTGCTAGGTCTTGTAGCGTTGTGATCAGCTGCTAGGTCTTGTAGCGTTATGGTCAGCTGCTAGGTCTTGTAGGGTTATGGTCAGCTGCTAGGTCTTGTAGCGTTATGGTCAGATGCTAGGTCTTGTAGCGTTATGGTCAGCTGCTAGGTCTTGTAGCGTTATGGTCAGCTGCTAGGTCTTGTAGCATTATGGTCAGCTGCTAGGTCTTGTAGCGTTATGGTCAGCTGCTAGGTCTTGTAGCGTTATGATCAGCTGCTAGGTCTTGTAGCGTTATGATCAGCTGCTAGGTCTTGTAGCGTTATGATCAGCTGCTAGGTCTTGTAGCGTTATGATCAGCTGCTAGGTCTTGTAGCGTTATGATCAGCTGCTAGGTCTTGTAGCGTTATGATCAGCTGCTAGGTCTTGTAGCGTTATGGTCAGCTGCTAGGTCTTGTAGCGTTATGATCAGCTGCTAGGTCTTGTAGCGTTATGATCAGCTGCTAGGTCTTGTAGCGTTATGGTCAGCTGCTAGGTCTTGTAGCGTTATGGTCAGCTGCTAGGTCTTGTAGCGTTATGGTCAGCTGCTAGGTCTTGTAGCGTTATGGTCAGCTGCTAGGTCTTGTAGCGTTATGATCAGCTGCTAGGTCTTGTAGCGTTATGGTCAGCTGCTAGGTCTTGTAGCGTTATGATCAGCTGCTAGGTCTTGTAGCGTTATGATCAGCTGCTAGGTCTTGTAGCGTTATGATCAGCTGCTAGGTCTTGTAGCGTTATGATCAGCTGCTAGGTCTTGTAGCGTTATGATCAGCTGCTAGGTCTTGTAGCGTTATGATCAGCTGCTAGGTCTTGTAGCGTTATGGTCAGCTGCTAGGTCTTGTAGCGTTATGATCAGCTGCTAGGTCTTGTAGCGTTATGGTCAGCTGCTAGGTCTTGTAGCGTTATGGTCAGCTGCTAGGTCTTGTAGCGTTATGATCAGCTGCTAGGTCTTGTAGCGTTATGGTCAGCTGCTAGGTCTTGTAACGTTATGATCAGCTGCTAGGTCTTGTAGCGTTATGGTCAGCTGCTAGGTCTTGTAGCGTTATGATCAGCTGCTAGGTCTTGTAGCGTTATGATCAGCTGCTAGGTCTTGTAGCGTTATGATCAGCTGCTAGGTCTTGTAGCGTTATGATCAGCTGCTAGGTCTTGTAGCGTTATGGTCAGCTGCTAGGTCTTGTAGCGTTATGGTCAGCTGCTAGGTCTTGTAGCGTTATGGTCAGCTGCTAGGTCTTGTAGCGTTATGGTCAGCTGCTAGGTCTTGTAGCGTTATGATCAGCTGCTAGGTGTTGTAGCGTTATGGTCAGCTGCTAGGTCTTGTAGCGTTATGATCAGCTCCTAGGTCTTGTAGCGTTATGATCAGCTGCTAGGTCTTGTAGCGTTATGGTCAGCTGCTAGGTCTTGTAGCGTTATGGTCAGCTGCTAGGTCTTGTAGCTTTATGATCAGCTGCTAGGTCTTGTAGCGTTATGATCAGCTGCTAGGTCTTGTAGCGTTATGGTCAGCTGCTAGGTCTTGTAGCGTTATGATCAGCTGCTAGGTCTTGTAGCGTTATGATCAGCTGCTAGGTCTTGTAGCGTTATGGTCAGCTGCTAGGTCTTGTAGCGTTATGGTCAGCTGCTAGGTCTTGTAGCGTTATGATCAGCTGCTAGGTCTTGTAGCGTTATGATCAGCTGCTAGGTCTTGTAGCGTTATGATCAGCTGCTAGGTCTTGTAGCATTATGATCAGCTGGCTTTCGCATAATCTCCTCTTTCTAAAGCCATGTTGGTGGTCAGAGAGGATCTTATGTGTGTCAAGGTGTTGCATAATCTGGCTATGGATGATGTGTTCCATTACCTTGCTGAATACTGATGTTAGTGATATGGGCTGGTAGTTTGTCAGACTGCTGCTGTCGCCCTTCTTGAATATTGGGGTAATATTAGCTTTCTTCCAGTCATCTGGTGTTATGCCCTGGTGCAGTGATGCTCGGAAGATTAAAGTAAGTGCTGGGCTGATTTCTGGTGCGAAATCTTCAGAACTCAGGTCGGGATGTTGTCTGGGCCAGCAGCTTTGTGAGGGTTAAGGCCTTGGGGGATCTTCTGGATGCCAGCTTGTTCTATTGTGAACTGGTGCAAGTCTGGGGATGGCTCTCCACTCATGGATGCTATTGAACTGCTCAGTCAGTAAAGTGGCTTTCTTCTGTTGGTCATTGTACATCATCTATCTGCAGGGGGCAACACCACTGCTGTCACATCTGTTCCCTTTGATGAAGGTGTTTAGCTTCTTTGGTTTTCCATCGCTGATGACAATGTCCTTGACGTAGCTGTTGTAGGCATTCCTGCATTCATATCTGAAATCCTTCTTCAGCCTTTCGTATCGGTGAAAATCATCTGGATCACCAGTCAAGCGAGCCTTGTGGAAGGCTCTATTCATCTGCTTGGGTATTCTCTTCACTTGCCTGGTGACCCAGGTTTGGCTGTATCTTCGGGTAGACATCTTTGATGGAACTCTGGCTTCTATCAACTCCAGACACGAGTCTCTGAAGAGGTTCCATAAGTCACTGATGTTAGTTTGGTTTGTGTTGTTTTGGGTAAAGGAGCTAGTAAAGATCTTTATATCAGCCCTCAATGTATCTGTGTCAGCGTTCTTCCATAGGAAGATCGTAATTCGTGGTGGTCTGTTTCTCTTGGCACAAATGCTGGTCTCAACAAACACACTGTCATGATCACTAATTCCAGGAATGGTTTTACATTCCTGAATTAGGCTCGGCCGGTTTGTGATGAAGACATCTAGTATGTTGTTGCCTCTAGTAGGGAGTCTGACAATCTGTTCAGAGCCTATGTCATGCATAGTATCGAGGAAGCACCGGTTAATTTGCAAGGGGTTGCTGTTCCCACTGATAACACCAGTCTCCCAGCCAACGTCGGGAAGGGTGGCATCTCCGGTAATCCATATAGTGGAACAGGAATTGTCGTTGTGCAGTTCTCTGATATTGAGGCTCAGTTCTTCCATGTACAACTGGTCAGTGTTGGGCGGGCGGTACAGTGCTTCAATGATAAGTGGAGAATTCCCAGGGCATTCATACAGCGCAGATGTGAACTCAGTTTGGTTTTCATGTTGATATCTGTTCCTGTGATGCTGTCCTTGGTGATCGTGGCAACACCTCCATGGTGGTCTCTGCGATCCTTTCACGCAATGAAACTGTAGCCCTCTGGGAGTACTTCCCTCTCATGGATCCCTTCGTACTGCCAAAAGGCAGATGTGATGCAAATTCACGCAGAACCTATTGGTGAAGGTAATGATTAATTTCTCTAGTTAAATTAACTTCTTCCCTTATGTCCTTATGTCCTGGCCATGTAATAAATAATGTATGAACAGTGAAAGTAATCGCAGACACAGTCACCGTTGGTGACAGTCAGTGTCAGTGAAGACTGCATGACCACATGAGTCTGAGGTAACTGATATCTGTGGCATTTGTTTAAATTTTAATAAGCTTGATAAAAAGGAGTTGTAACTCTGGTGGAATGAATACAAGAATAGTCAATAGGATCATAATGCAGACTCCTGGTAAAATTGGTTTAACAGAATAATACTCCCTGTTTATCTGTTAATCAATGAAGAGATTTTATTACCAAAAAGCAAAACTTTAATCTAAATGTTCTATGTCACAGGGGGACCAGGGTGCATTACCAACATCCAGGGATTTGCCCTACTGTGTTTGGAGCAGCTGGTGCTACGGAACATTCTGGTTGCTACAAACCGAACACATGTTTTGACAGCTGCTAACTTAGATCCTCCAACAAAAACTCAGTATCAGTTATGACAAAAGTAAAATATGTTTCTAATATCTTTATTGACATATATCAACAATGGAGATGCAGTAAAACCTATCTTAGCAGACTCCTGTCCATAACGAACACCTGTCTATAATGGACAGTTTTGAAAGTCCCAAATGACTTGCTATTAGTTTGTACTGTCCGCTAACTGTCCACAGCAGCCACCTGGCCATTGTGGACAACGGACAGGGAATTTGGACCCAACCATTCATAATCACCCTGCCGCTTGCGGACAGGTCAAAGTACACTGATAATCCCGCGAATGAAGCCAACTGAGCCACTTGGCTTCTCTCGGACATCAAAGCCATTTCAGGTCGGCTTTCCCTAACCACGACTACGCCAAAACTAACCTGGGTTATGCTGAACGCCTGAAAGAGATGAGGAGGTTAAGAGGAGGGCAAGTGGACAAGGATGCCTTGGGTGGCAACCTTGTTAAATCTTGTTACATCTTAAATCTTTGTTTTTAAGTCTCAGAAGCCAAGCTCCAAACTAAGTAAATGAACAGGAAGAAGACATTTTAGTAGAACTAACCAGAAACAATATGGAACAAAATTAAGAGAAGTAATAACAACAACTAGCATCATGAACACTACATCATCTACTACATCATGAACACTACTACATCATATACTACATTATGAACACTACTACATCATCTACTACATCATGAACACTACTACATCATCTACTACATCATGAACACTACTACATCATCTACTACATCACGAACACTACTACATCATCTACTACATCACGAACACTACTACATCATCTACTACATCATGAACACTACTAATGCTAACAAACTACATACTGACTTGTCTCCAAGAAGATGCCAACTATTCATATTTATTCAACTGCTACAAATGTATATTACAACATCAATAAATACTTACCCAACAACTGCAAATTGTTGATGGTCAATGAACAGACATTCGGCTTTCTTGTCTGGAACAGAGCAGATGGCAACTATGTCAATGTCAACTCAAATCATCTGACCGTATTCAATCTATTTAGATTAAACATGCCCTAATAAACATACACCTCATTTTTTAATCAGCAGGATGCATAAATTACTATTGTAATTTTGTCTCTACCAATGTCACGGTTCAGCAATGAAAGACGATCGAAAGTTGCACTTATGTGAGTAGACTGCAATGCTGTGGTATTAGAGTGGGAGCCCAGAGCTTTTATGTATGTACATGATGCCAAAAGGTTTGGCCCATGGTCTGATGGACCACCCCTAACTTCCCAAACATGTGTTGCTGCCGGAGAGCATAGAAAAGTGACTCCATAGAAAAGTAACCGCCAGGTCACTTTTCTACATAGAATTAATAATAATAATAATGTTTTATTTCAGGCAAGAGTCCATAATATTATAAATACATACAGGTTAAACAAAAATAAAAACATACATATACACACATGATGAACAATAGAGGTACATGTAGTGAGAAAAATATATATATATAAATATACATACATGATATGTAGTAAAATATATATAAGATAAGTCAGGATAAAAAAATATATTTGTATAAAAGTACAAACATCATGAATTAAAAGCATACAAATGATCAATCCAATGTTTAATCAATGGACTTCGATAATAAATAAAAGTGTGAAGATAATTCACAAAAAGTATATTGTCGGATTTTTCCAACCATGGTCACTTTTCTATATAGAATTGTGACCGTGGTAACTTTTCTATATAGAATTGTGACCCTGTGGTCACTTTTTTATAGCAATATGCCCATTGAAATGTGACCACCACTATAGAATTGTGACACCAACCTAAAAATTGAAGGTTGAGACATTGTAAGTGGTTAGGAGTTTGGTGACACATTTAGTTTGATTAGTGGCATATATATAACTACATAATACATAAATGGGGATAATCAGATAATAATTCTTATAACTTCATAATGTATAACAAACTTACATACATACCTTTTATTTTTAAACTGCAGTTTAAACAATAAGTAATTATCAACAAGGGTCAAAATTCTATGAGGGCATTTTTTATTTTAGAAAATGACCTGGGTGTCACTTTTTATAGGGGACACTTTACTATTTCACACAGGGTCTGGGGGGGTTGCCCCCCAAATCACTCATCGAAGGTGGCAATAAAGTGCATTTATTTATTGGAAAGACGCCATGGCCAAAAACATTGCCAACTGTTCCTTTGGGGCTTCCTGAGTCTGATGCCAGCAATTTTAGGTGGGGGACTCCCACTGCAAGCAACCCCCAAATGGAAGATGTGACACGGTTATTTATCCTTGGGGCCATTCCTTTAAATAAATATCCTTTTCTAACCCTTTAGGGGTTGTTGGCAGGGGGAAGGCCCCACCTACAATTGCTGGCATTGGTTATTCCGTACTCAGGGAACCCAAAGAAAAGAACTGACACTATTTTTAGCGTTGGCGTCATTCCCATAAATAAATTACCCATTTTTCGCACCCTTTGAGAGTTGCTGGCGGGGGAATCCCCCACCTAAAATTGTGGGCATTGGTCATTCCATACTCAGGGAAAGCCAAGGGAATATTTGGCACTATCTTTAGCCTTGGCGCCATTCCCATAAGTAAATTTACTTTTTTGCCCCCTTCGATGGATGATTTGGGGAGCAACCCCCACCCCAGACCTGGCAGCAACACATTTTTGAGATGTTGTGGGGTCCCTTCTGTCCATGGAGTTCAAACCTTTTGCCGTCATTTACATAAATAAAAGCTCTGGGTTTTTTTGTGGTTTCTGGTACTTTAGGGTGCACTGATCCAGAAACCGCATGATGCCACAATTTTTACAACCATCTTAAAATCATCTCATCATCTAATTTTAGTAAATAATCTTGCATCGTAAAAGAACCTTCGTTTTGCTAGTCCATCTTGCAATGCATTGTCCATGTTTCGTTCAACAAAAAAGACAGCAGTCTTCAGAAATATATTTATACATTATAATTAATGAAATATCTATTCATCCAGGCATGTAAACACCACTGTCTAAGGCATGTAAACACCACTGTCTAAGGCATGTAAACACCACTGTCTAAAACATGTAAACACCACTGTCTAAGGCATGTAAACACCAATGTCTAAGACATGTAAACACCACTGTCTAAGGCATGTCAACACTACTGTCTAAGGCATGTAAACACCACTATCTAAGGCATGTAAACACCACTGTCTAAGGCATGTAAACACCAATGTCTAAGACATGTAAACACCACTGTCTAAGGCATGTCAACACCACTGTCTAAGGCATGTAAACACCACTGTCTAAGGCATGTAAACACCACTGTCTAAGGCATGTAAACACCACTGTCTAAAACATGTAAACACCACTGTCTAAGGCATGTAAACACCACTGTCTAAGGCATGTCAACACCACTATCTAAGGCATGTAAACACCACTGTCTAAGGCATGTAAACACCACTGTCTAAGACATGTAAACATCACCGTCCAAGACATGTAAACACCACTGTCCAAGTTCTTTTATGATGCATTTAACAAGATTTGCCATCCAAGCCAAAGGCCGAGATGGCAAGTGGAATAGGATTCCATTGGCTTATCGAGAGTCCATCAGTGTTCGTCTCCTGAGATATGTGTCAAACTTGTTTTTAAACATATTCACGCTGCTAGCGGTTATACAATCCGTAGATAATTTGTTCCATTCATTTACTGTCCTCTATGAGAATGAGTACTTCCTGATATCCAATCTACACTGATCCTTTACTAACTTTACATCATGTCCTCTAGTTCTGCTATTTTTCTTGAGGGAGAAAAACATACTTCTATCAATATTTTCATAACCATTCAATATCTTAAAAACTTCAATCTGATCTCCTCTTAACCTCCTTGTCTCTAGAGTTGTTAAACCACATTCTGTCAGGTGTTCTTCATAACTAAGGTCTCTCAGTTCTGGAATAATTTAAGTTGCTCTCCTCTGTATGTGTTCAACCATATCTATATCCTTCTTACAATATTGTCTCCAAGCTTGTATACAGTATTCTAAATGAGGTATAACTATTGCTTTATACAGAGGTATAATTAGCTTTGTTCCTTGTAAGTTATGTTTCTCCTAATCAACACCAAGAATTTGATTACTCTTTGAAGCTGCAATACCACACTGCTCTGAAACTTTCATATCAGTACTTATTGTAACTCCTAAGTCCTTTTCTTTTACAGTAGTACCCAGAACAGTATCTCCTATTTTATAGTTTACATTCAAGTTCCCATGTCCTATATGTAGGCATTTGCATTTCCCAAAATTGAACAACATCTGCCATTTCTCAGACCATTTCACTAATCTGTCTAGATCGTTTTGTAAATGTTTTTTATCACCATCAGTGTTAACCTTTCTAAACACTTCTGTGTCATCTGCAAATTTGAGTACATTACTTGTTATATTGTTGTCCAAATCACTGATATATATTAAGAATAATAAAGGTCCTAATACTGATCCTTGTGATAACCCACTCAAAACTGATTTCCAGTTTGAAACTTCTCCATCAACTACAACACGGTGACTTCTGTCAGTCAGCCAATGTTCTATCCAGTCAATTAAGCCATCCCAGATACCATGGGATTTAAGTAGTAATCTTTGATGTGGCACTTTGTCAAAAGCTTTCTGAAAATCTAGGTAGATAATATCTACTGGCGATCCCCATTCAAAAGGAACAACTCCCTTTTTTAATGATAAGTTGAACACTCTTGCAAGTGGTATACTGATTTGTTCTACTGTTCCCGTTAGGTCTAATGCAAGTTGCCAGCCCCAAATGTTTACTGTAAACAGAGATTTGCTGAAGCCAAGATTAGCCATCAACTTATCACCCTACCATAAGACATTCTAGGCCTTCCTTCCATTTCACGGGTACCTGAATGACGAGCCCACCCAGTTGGTACAGTGCATTTGTGCTCTGTGATATTCTCCCTCCCATTCACACATGCCTGAACACCATCTCTTTCAGGCTAGTGACTGCAGGCCTATTGGAAACATCTAAATAACATGGCTGTGAACTATCCAGTAGTATCAACTGTTAAATGAGAACTTAAATGAGAGCTAATTTGACATTTTTTATTAAATCAAATTAACCCCTTTTGGTAAAGACTTTAGTTAATTAAAATAAATTAGGCTTTCTGGAAATGTTAATTAATTAAATTAAATTAACTTGAATTAATTTAATCAACAAATTAATAATTGAAATTAACCTATGCCTGATACTGGTCCAGGTCACATCCCCATGGACAAGTATATTAACCCGGGTCATGTCAGAAATTCAACCTACCAATAAACAAACATTTGCTGCCATGATTTTTGATTTGTTTCATTAATATTCTACTAATTCATACCAATACTGTACTTTGAAATGAATGCACAATTATACATCAATGTCATATCAAAGATATACTACTGCACAAAGTTGGGTGTGCTAATGAATAGTTGTGTAATTATACAAGTTAAACTCCTAAAATAGGTTTAAATTATCTTATGTGTTCTTGATGTACATACCCTTCTCTGAAAGAGTAAGAGTTAATTTTTATATATTAAAATAATGTAAACACATTGTTTGGAAAATGTTTAATTCTAACAAGGAGCAATCAATTTAAATCACAAATCCTAAAAAAATCAGATTGGAGAATGTATTACTTTCATCTGAAATGATTACAGTTGACCTGTTTCATCACCTTGCAACATGAAAACTAAAATAATCTACACCTGATGTCATTATTTTAAAACAATTACCTCATCTTCTAGAGAAACAAATATAAGAATATATTTCTTGATATTTTTGCACTCCTAATTTTTGGTCAAGCATTCTGTACACTTAATAGGTGAAATACAGTATATTTCTATCTATCACCAGAGAGAACATCCATGTCTGAGAGCAGCTCTGTATATGAGAAATGAGAGCAGCATTCTGTATATGAGAAATGAGAGCAGCTCTGTATATGAGAAATGAGAGCAGCTCTGTATATGAGAAATGAGAGCAGCTCTGTATATGAGAAATGCCTCAGTAACACACCTGAAATAAAATTATATATCCATATTGCTAGAATAGATATCTGCAGAAGGCAGTGCAGACACAAAGACAGCTTTTACCTCTTTCTGACTTGTTGTCTGGTAAACAAAGACAGCTCTTACCTCTTTCTGACTTGTTGTCTGGTAAACAAAGACAGCTCTTACCTCTTTCTGATTTGTTGTCTGGTAAACATAGACAGCTCTTACCTCTTTCTGACTTGTTGTCTGGTAAACAAAGACAGCTCTTACCTCTTTCTGACTTGTTGTCTGGTAAACAAAGACAGCTCTGACCTCTTTCTGACTTGTTGTCTGGTAAACAAAGACAGCTCTTACCTCTTTCTGATTTGTTGTCTGGTAAACATAGACAGCTCTTACCTCTTTCTGACTTGTTATCTGGTAAACAAAGACAGCTCTTACCTCTTTCTGACTTGTTGTCTGGTAAACAAAGACAGCTCTTACCTCTTTCTGACTTGTTGTCTGGTAAACAAAGACAGCTCTTACCTCTTTCTGACTTGTCTGGTAAAGAAAGACAGGTCTTACCTCTTTCTGACTTGTTGTCTGGTAAACAAAGATGACCTGAAACAGGAAGCAAAGGCTGCAGAAATTATGAGGCTGCACATTAACACAGAACAAACTTAACCAGGGGTGGAGAGATGGTGAGAGGGCACAGTGGATGAGTTAATAGACCATGGATGGAAAGACAGTGAGAGGGACCAATGGATGAGTTAGTAGACCAGGGATGGAAAGACAGTGAGAGGGAACGAAGGATGAGTTAGTAGACCAGGGATGGAGAGACAGTGAGAGGGAACGAAGGATGAGTTAGTAGACCAGGGATGGAGAGACAATGAGAGAGAATGAAAGATGAATTAGTAGACCAGGGAAGGGGAGACAGTGAAAGAGAATGAAGGATGAGTTAGTAGACCAGGGAAGGGGAGACAGTGAGACGAATGATGGATGAGTTAGCAGACCAGGGATGGAGAGACAGTGAGAGTGAACGAAGGATGAGTTAGTAGACCAAGGATGGAGAGACAGTGAGAGAGAATGAAGGATGAGTTAGTATTCCAGGGATGGAGAGACAGTGAGATGAACGATGGATGAGTTAGTAGACCAGGGATGGAGAGACAGTTAGAGGGAATTAAGGATGAGTTAGTAGACAAGGGATGGAGAGACAGTGAGAGGGAATTAAGGATGAGTTAGTAGACAAGGGATGGAGAGACAGTAAGAGGGAACGAAGGATGAGTTAGTAGACCAGGGATGGAGAGACAGTGAGAGAGAACGAAGGATGAGTTAGTAGACCAGGGAAGGGGAGACAGTGAGAGGGAACAAAGGATGAGTTAGTATTCCAGGGATGGAGAGACAGTGAGACGAATGATGGATGAGTTAGTAGACCAGGGATGGAGAGACGGTGAGAGGAAACGATGGATGAGTTAGTAGACCAGGGATGGAGAGACAGTGAGAAGGAACGATGGATGAGTTAGTAGACCAGGGATGGAGAGACAGTGAAAAGGAACGATGGATGAGTTAGTAGACCAGGGATGGAGAGACAGTGAGAGGGACCAGTGGATGAGTTAGTAGACCAGTGATGGAGAGACAGTGAGAGAGAACGATGGGTGAGTTAGTAGACGATGGATGGAGAGGCAGTGAGAAGGAACGATGGATGAGTTAGTAGGCCAGGTATGAAGAGACGGTGAGAGGGACCAGTGGATAAGTTAGTAGACCAGGTATGAAGAGACAGTGAGAGGGAACGATGGATGAGTTAGTAGACCAGGGACGGAGAGACAGTGAGATGAACGATGGATGAGTAAATAGACAAGGGATGGAGAGACAGTGAGAGGGAACGTAGGATGAGTTAGTAGACCAGGGATGGAGAGACAGTGAGATGAACGATGGATGAGTAAATAGACAAGGGATGGAGAGACAGTGAGAGGGAACGTAGGATGAGTTAGTAGACCAGGGATGGAGAGACAATGAGAGAGAACGAAGGATGAGTTAGTAGACCAGGAAAGGGGAGACATTGAGAGGGAACGAAGGATGAGTTAGTATACCAGGGATGGAGAGACAGTGAGACGAACGATGGATGAGTTAGTAGACCAGGGATGGAGAGACAGTGAGATGAACGATGGATGAGTAAATAGACAAGGGATGGAGAGACAGTGAGAGGGAACGTAGGATGAGTTAGTAGACCAGGGATGGAGAGACAGTGAGATGAACGATGGATGAGTAAATAGACAAGGGATGGAGAGACAGTGAGAGAGAACGAAGGATGAGTTAGTAGACCAGGGAAGGGGAGACAGTGAGAGTGAACAAAGGATGAGTTAGTATACCAGGGATGGAGAGACAGTGAGACGAACGATGGATGAGTTAGTAGACCAGGGATGGAGAGACAGTGAGAGGGAACGATGGATGAGTTAGTAGACCAGGGATGGAGAGACAGTGAGATGAACGATGGATGAGTAAATAGACAAGGGATGGAGAGACAGTGAGAGGGAACATAGGATGAGTTAGTAGACCAGGGATGGAGAGACAGTGAGAGAGAACGAAGGATGAGTTAGTAGACCAGGAAAGGGGAGACATTGAGAGGGAACGAAGGATGAGTTAGTATACCAGGGATGGAGAGACAGTGAGACGAACAATGGATAAGTTAGTAGGCCAGGGATGGAGAGACAGTGATGCTCGATTTGTGAGGGACCATCCACAAATTACAGACAAAAAAAGCGATTAATTATCGGCATTTTCGGTTTTGTTTAATGGAAGTCAAGTGGAACACAATGAACAGCTCTTCAAAGATAACACTAAAATAGACTAAACATAACTAAATATACAGTGTACAGTAGAAACTATGGTAATCATTAAAATAAATACTAAGGAAGCATTTTCAGGGAAAATCTCAAAATCGGTGGATTAGCCAGTGTTTGATAAAACAGCATTTGCGAAGTTTCATGTTTACTGACATCCGACTCATTTTGTTACGGTGGGTCACATATTTATGTGTGGATATTTGCAAGACAAACACACAATTAAATATATCTGGTAGCATACCCCTATTATGTTTGAACATTAGGAACCAACATAAATATTTATTTATCTCATAAATATTCATTATCTGATAAGAGATAAATAAGGGCTGCATATGTTTAGTAAATCCTACATGAGTAAATATACGCCAAACTTTTTTGGAGTATATAAATTTTAGATAGGCATATATTCATGGCCCTTCCCCAAACAATATTACAGTAAATAATATATGGGTAAATAAACATCAAATAGATTTAACAATAATGTTTTATGTAATTTGTTGGTCACCTTTTTATAATACCAATATTCTTGGAAATTGTATTTGATACATATTTAATGTGGTTGCTCCAGTTCAATTTATTATTTATAAGTAGACCCAAAAACTTTATCTTGTTTACAATGTAAATGTTGTTATTCCTCTCTCTTATGCTGTACATATTACTAAAGGTCATCGTATTATAGTGTAAATGTTGTTATTCCTCTCTCTTATGCTGTACATATTACTAAAGGTCATCGTATTACAGTGTAAATGTTGTTATTCCTCTCTCTTATGCTGTACATATTACTAAAGGTCATCGTATTCTCTATATTCAAAGAAAGCTTATTCATTTTAAGCCATAGAGATAGTTTTTTATTTCAGAGTTCAGTTCCGATTTTGTTCCATTAAATTTGACTAGTTGTTCTCTGCTACTTAAATAGTTATGAATCCACTGGAGCATGTTTTCTCTGATTCCATAATGTGATAATTTTCTTAATAAGATATTATGATTAACTGTGTCAAAGGCTTTGGTAAAATCCAAAAATAGCCCAATTACATGTTCTTTATTATCAATGGCCTTACTAATTTTATCAATTATCCATATCAGTGGAATATCCTTTCCTAAATCTAAATTGAGAATTAGACAGGATGTTATGTTTCATTATATAATTTATTAATCTATTGTATATTAATCTTTAAAAATCTTTGAAAAGACAGAAATAGGTCTGTAGTTGTTAACTAATGTGGCACCATTTTAAAAACGGGAACTATATCAGCTACTTTTAGCTGATCAGGAACACATCCTTGATCAAATGATAAGTTAACAATGTAGCATAAAGGTTCAAGTATATTGGAGAAGGCCCGTTTGATAAAATAGGTTTTATGCCATCCCATCCAGGACTAGAAAATTCTGAATGATTCTCTTTATCTCATTTGGTGTAGTTGGAGACAGAAACATTGAATTTCTATAGACTCCTTGAAGGTAATCATCAGGATTCCCTCATACAAGTTGTATCTTATCTTGAAGGTAATCATCAGGATTCCCTCAAACAAGTGGCATCTTATCTTGAAGGTAATCATCAGGATTCCCTCATACAAGTGGCATTTTATCTTGAAGGTAATCATCAGGATTCCCTCATACAAGTTGTATCTTATCTTGAAGGTAATCATCAGGATTCCCTCATACAAGTCGTATCTTATCTTGAAGGTAATCATCAGGATTCCCTCATACAAGTCGTATCTTATCTTGAAGGTAATCATAAGGATTCCCTCAAACAAGTGGCATTTTATATTGAAGGTAATCATCAGGATTCCCTCATACAAGTGGCATCTTATCTTGAAGGTAATCATCAGGATTCCCTCATACAAGTTGTATCTTATCTTGAAGGTAATCATCAGGATTCCCTCATACAAGTTGTATCTTATCTTGAAGGTAACCATCAGGATTCCCTCATACAAGTTGTATCTTATCTTGAAGGTAATCATCAGGATTCCCTCATACAAGTCGTATCTTATCTTGAAGGTAATCATCAGGATTCCCTCAAACAAGTGGTATCTTATCTTGAAGGTAATCATCAGGATTCCCTCATACAAGTCGTATCTTATCTTGAAGGTAATCATCAGGATTCCCTCAAACAAGTGGTATCTTATCTTGAAGGTAATCATCAGGATTCCCTCATACAAGTCGTATCTTATCTTGAAGGTAATCATCAGGATTCCCTCAAACAAGTGGTATCTTATCTTGAAGGTAATCATCAGGATTCCCTCATACAAGTGGTATCTTATCTTGAAGGTAATCATCAGGATTCCCTCATACAAGTGTATCTTATCAGCCAGCTCTGGACCTATACTTGAAAAAATATTCGTTAAATTTATCAGCTATGCACTTTTTATTTTTTGTTAATTTACCATCAATTAGTAATTCGTCATTAGATAAAAATATTTCCTTCCTTCCAATAATACTCTGATCTCTTTCTGCTACGGTAATAGGATAATTTAATTGATTTCTATATCTTTTATAATTGATTTCATTGTAAACAGTAGCTTTTTTCAAGTAATACATGTACAATTTGTGTTTAGTTCTAATGGAATTTCTAAATCCTGTAGTAATCCATGGTTTATGTTTTCTTGTCCTGATATGTTTATTACCTAAGAGAAATGAGTTATTATGTGAAAAGTAAAATTTCATTAAGGAATATAGAATAACTTTTTTGAGTATCTCTGGATGCATCAACTTCATCCCAGCATATTTGATCTATACTGTCATTAACTGTAGCCATAGTCTGCACATTATATAATCTAGTTTCTATGGTCGTATCTACCTTTGTGATATTAGTAGATTTAGTAACTAAAAATATTGGTAAGTGATCGGAAATATCTGTATATATTATTCCATGCACTTGATAATTTGCATCAAGTATACCATTGCTATATATATATATATATATATATATATATATATATATATATATATATATATATATATATATATATATATATTATCTATGACAGTGACAGTAGTTGGTGTTATTCTAGTAGGTTTACTGATAAGGGGTATGAATGCATGTTGAAACACTTGCATCTATGTGATCTTGGGTTTCCGTATAACTACCATAATTAAGTAAATTAATATTAAAATCACCTATTATGACTGTAACATTGTTTATTTTCAACTTTAAGAGTTTGTATAATATTGATAACACGTTCTGTAAAAGCAGTAAAGCTTGTGTTAGGTGGTTGATAGACAACACTAACTATTGTATTAGGTGGTCGATAGACAACACCAACTATTGTATTAGGTGGTTGATAGACAACACTAACTATTGTATTAGGTGGTGGATAGACAACACCAACTATTGTATTAGGTGGTTGATAGACAACACTAACTATTGTATTAGGTGGTCGATAGACAACACCAACTATTGCATTAGGTGGTTGATAGACAACACTAACTATTGTATTAGGTGGTTGATAGACAACACCAACTATTGTATTAGGTGGTTGATAGACAACACCAACTATTGTATTAGGTGGTTGATAGACAACACTAACTATTGTATTAGGTGGTTGATAGACAACACTAACTATTGTATTAGGTGGTCGATAGACAACACCAAATATTGTATTAGGTGGTCGATAGACAATACCAACTATTGTATTAGGTGGTCGATAGACAACACTAACTATTGTATTAGGTGGTGGATAGACAACACCAACTATTGTATTAGGTGGTTGATAGACAACACTAACTATTGTATTAGGTGGTCGATAGACAACACCAACTATTGCATTAGGTGGTTGATAGACAACACTAACTATTGTATTAGGTGGTTGATAGACAACACCAACTATTGTATTAGGTGGTTGATAGACAACACCAACTATTGTATTAGGTGGTGGATAGACAACACCAACTATTGTATTAGGTGGTTGATAGACAACACTAACTATTGTATTAGGTGGTCGATAGACAACACCAACTATTGCATTAGGTGGTTGATAGACAACACTAACTATTGTATTAGGTGGTTGATAGACAACACCAACTATTGTATTAGGTGGTCGATAGACAACACCAACTATTGTATTAGGTGGTTGATAGACAACACCAACTATTGTATTAGGTGGTTGATAGACAACACCAACTATTGTATTAGGTGGTCGATAGACAACACCAACTATTGTATTAGGTGGTCGATAGAAAACACTAACTATTGTATTAGGTGGTCGATAGACAACACCAACTATTGTATTAGGTGGTCGATAGAAAACACTAACTATTGTATTAAGTGGTCGATAGACAACACCAACTATTGTATTAGGTGGTTGATAGACAACACTAACTATTGTATTAGGTGGTCGATAGACAACACCAACTATTGTATTAGGTGGTCGATAGACAACACCAAATATTGTATTAGGTGGTTGATAGACAACACCAATTATTGTATTAGGTGGTTGATAGACAACACCAAATATTGTATTAGGTGGTCGATAGACAACACCAACTATTGCATTAGGTGGTTGATAGACAACACCAACTATTGTATTAGGTGGTTGATAGACAACACCAACTATTGTATTAGGTGGTTGATAGACAACACCAAATATTGTATTAGGTGGTTGATAGACAACACCAACTATTGTATTAAGTGGTTGATAGACAACACTAACTATTGCATTAGGTGGTCGATAGACAACACCAACTATTGTATTAGGTGGTCAATAGACAACACCAAATATTGTATTAGGTGGTTGATAGACAACACCAACTATTGTATTAGGTGGTTGATAGACAACACCAACTATTGTATTAGGTGGTTGATAGACAACACTAACTATTGTATTAGGTGGTTGATAGACAACACCAACTATTGTATTAGGTGGTCGATAGACAACACCAAATATTGTATTAGGTGGTTGATAGACAACACCAACTATTGTATTAGGTGGTCGATAGACAACACCAACTATTGTATTAGGTGGTCGATAGACAACACCAACTATTGTATTAGGTGGTTGATAGACAACACCAACTATTGTATTAGGTGGTCGATAGACAACACCAACTATTGTATTAAGTGGTCGATAGACAACACTAACTATTGTATTAGGTGGTTGATAGACAACACCAACTATTGTATTAGGTGGTTGATAGACAACACCAACTATTGTTTTCTTGTTACATGTCTTAGACTGAGCCTTGACGTCAGTAAAAAACATTCCAAATATTCATTTTATATTCATTTCTGGTAATTCTATATAATCATGGGATCTATGAACATACAAAGATACCCCACCTCCCTTCTTGGAAGGTCTAGTCAAATGTACACTTTTGTACTCTGGCAATTCATATAGGTCAAGATTGTCATTATTTAACCAGGTTTCACTTAAACCAATGACTGAGAACCTGTTATAAATGAATGATAAGAAATCACTCAATTTGCCAATGTTCTTTGGTAAGCTTCTAATATTTAAATGCATGAGAGAGAACTCTTCCACACTGAGATTATTTCTTTTTATAACATCATTAATGTCGTTCTCAAGATAATATTTAGTATTTGCAAAGTTATCTGTTGTAAGCAAATTACAATCTGGATCTATATTCCATATTGCAGCGTTACAATTTCCATAATCATGTTCATCACCTGCATATGTTAAAGTGGTATTAGATAACAGGCTCATGGGAAAGATATGCAATACATACACATTTGTTGTATGAAAAGACTTGATTCATAACATTTGTTTTATTTACTCTAGAGATCCAAATCTTTTTTCTTTCTACACAGTATGTATGTGTCCGCAAATTATTGGTGAAATTTAAAAACAATTATTGAAAATTTTTTCATCATTTAAACTTTTTCAAACTTTGACAAAACATAATATTTTGTTATTAAATTCACGTAATTCTTATTTTGGTTAATTACTGCAGGAATTGGTTTTTCAAATAGTGCAAATTTTATTTTAATCAGATGAAAAGTAAAATATTTATTTGCATTCATGAAACCTGAACCAATTACATGATTCATTCACATCATCATCAGTTTGCATTCAGTACTTGCAAATTGTTACGTTTTGGTAACTGTTATAGGTGCACAGACCCAAAACCATTACTTTAGTTTCCCTTTACTTTGCCAACTGACCAGTTGTAGCAATGTGATCCACGAGATCTTGGAACTCTGCAGGAACGTCCGCTTGCTTCCACCGCTCGTTGTCCAAGATCAGACTGGCCAAGAGGATACAAGAAAGTAAACACAACTGACCATTACTTCTGACTACAACTGACCATGCACTACTTGACCACTACTTGTGAGTGACCATAACTGACAACTACTTGTGAGTGACTACAACTAACAACTACTTGTGAGTGACCACAACTGACAACTAATTGTGAGTGACCACAACTGAACACTACTTGTGAGTGACCACAACTGAACACTACTTGTGAGTGACCATAACTGAACACTACTTGTGAGTGACCATAACTGAACACTACTTGTGAGTGACCATAACTGAACACTACTTGTGAGTGACTACAACTGAACACTACTTGTGAGTGACTACAACTGAACAATACTTGTGAGTGATTACAACTGACCACTACTTGTGAATAACTACTGACCACTACTTGAGTGACTACAACTGACCACTACTTATGAGTGACTACAACTTACCACTACTTGTGGGTGACTACAACTGACCACTACTTGTGTGAGTGACTACAACTGACCATTACATGCAAATGACTACAACTGAGCACTTCTTGTGAGACTATATCTGACCGTGACTACAACTTGCTTGTGAGTGACCACAACTGACAACTACTTGTGAATGACCACAACTGAACACTACTTGTGAGTGACCATAACTGAACACTACTTGTGAGTGACTACAACTGAGAACTACTTGTGAGTGACTACAACTGAGCACTACTTGTGAGTGACCATAACTGAACACTATTTGTGAGTGACTACAACTGAGCACTACTTGTGAGTGACTACAACTGAGCACTACTTGTGTGTGACTACAACTGAGCACTACTTGTGTGTGACCACAACTGAACACTACTTGTGAGTGACCATAACTGAACACTAATTTTGAGTGACTACAACTGAGCACTACTTGTGAGTGACTACAACCGAGCACTACTTGTGTGTGACCACAACTGAACACTACTTGTGAGTGACCACAACTGAACACTACTTGTAAGTGACCATAACTGAACACTACTTGTGAGTGACTACAACTGAACACTACTTGTGAGTGATTACAACTGACCACTACTTATGAGTGACTACAACTTACCACTACTTGTGGGTGACTACAACTGACCACTACATGCAAATGACTACAACTGAGCACTTCTTGTGAGTGATTACAACTGACCACTACTTATGAGTGACTACAACTGACCACTACTTATGAGTGACTACAACTGACCACTGCTTGTGAGTGACTACAACTGACTACTACTTGTGTGACTATATCTGATTGTGACTACAGTGACTACAACTTGCTGTCAGAGAATGGTCACCAGTTAACATGTCATTGCTGTCATAGAACAGTCTGTGTCACCAGGCGACATGTCCTTGGTGTCAGAGAATGGTCTGTGTCACCAGTCGACATGTCCTTGCTGTCAGAGAATGGTCCGTGTCACCAGTCAACATGTCCTTGCTGTCAGAGAATGGTCCCTGTCACCAGTCGACATGTCCTTGGTGTCAGAGAATGGTCCCCATCACCAGTCCACATGTCCTTGCTGTCAGAGAATAGTCTGTGTCACCAGTCGACATGTCCTTGCTGTCAGAGAATGGTCCCTGTCACCAGTCGACATGTCCTTGCTGTCAGAGAATGGTCCATGTCACCAGTCAACATGTCCTTGCTGTCAGAGAATGGTCCCTGTCACCAGTCCACATGTACTTGACAGGTAAAGATCCTCACCAGGTTGTGCGATGTTTGAGGATGTGAACAGATATGTCCAACAGAGACATGTGCTACTAGAACAAACTCCACACCAGGCACTTTCTCAGTAATATATAATATTAACAATCCACTATATCTTATTTTTACAAATACAAAATTATTTCATTTAATTAGAAAATTACTAAACCAATGTTTTGGTAGAATAAGTTTATTATAATGTTAGTTTGTGTAATTTCTGAGGTATCACTTTCAATGAGTGTGTTTATCAAGATTCACCAGATAACATAAACACAAAATAAAAAACAAACTTGTATCATTGACATTCACATTTTCAATATTAAATATTAACGGATACAGCAGAAGCTATGCCATACCTGAGCTTGATTTTTCTTTCTTCATGAAATCTGTTCACAAATTTGTTGACCTGAGAAGTAGAAAATTTCAGTATGAAAGTATTAGTGGCTAATCTCTTGCAACATAAATGCTTAGTAAAAAATGTAGAAAAGAAGCTCTGTTATCCAGTTATTTTAGCAAAGTTTAAGATCATGATCCCATCATGCCAAATCAATCAATCCATTCATGCCAAAATCCATTTATGCCATGATCCAATCATATCATGATCCATTCATGCCAAGATCCATTTATGCTGATCCCTTCATAGGCTACCTGGCTCTGTAGACTGGTCCGTAGTGACATGCTCCTGTGACCACAGAGTGCCTGGGTGTCTGTCACAAAGCCCTCAATGACACGAGACAACTGCACAAACTCACAGGCCGCCAACTTCTCCAGAGAGCCGTCCTACAATATACAATCAACTACAACCAACCACTACATCAGTGCCACTGATAAATTTACAACCGTTTTGGCTAAAAGAAGTAAATAATAGTTGTTGGATCACAGTAAACAAGTTATTGTGTTAGCTTGTAAGTTGATACCAGACTTGGTGACATTCGTATTGAAGAGTGTTATTGAAGAGCTATAACTGTAGAATCTGTACAAATGTGTTGCAAGTTTGTATTGCACAGAACCATTACATAGGAAAATGAAAAGCCTGGAGATAGTTGTCATTCTAACATAGTTGTCATTCTAACATAGTTGTCATTCTAACATAATGGTAGTTGCTGTGTTTGAATGACAACCTACCTTGCCCCGAGCAAGCATCAGTTTGACACATCTGTCGTGTGCGTAGTCACACAAGTAACAGAGCATGTCCCTCACTTTGCTGCACACTTTCAGACGGTCATCTGTTGACATTAACATGTCCACATCGCCACCACTGGCAACAGTAACATGCAACATTCACACAATCAGCCAACATTACAAGAACAACTGATAAGACATGTCCATTTTGTTAACACTGGTAACAGTGACCCGCAACAGTCACAAAGATGGCCAACATTACAAGAACAACTGACATTATTATAAGACTCAAATTCCAAAGAGAAAGAGAGCACTGGGGCAAGTCTGGAGAAAGCCAAGAGTTAGAGAGAGAGCACTGGGACAAGTACGAATAAAGCCTTGTGTCAGAGAGAGCACTGGGACAAGTATGGATAAAGCCTTGTGTTAGAGACAGCACTGGGGCAAGTCTGGAGATTTTTGGCATTTACGTTGCCGGTAGTACAACCTATTACAAGTTTTAATACATATCTACAATCTAGTAATTCTGAAATGGATACAAAGACTGTGTGAACTGAAATAGAGATGGACCAGACCGTCATTAGTGATGACAGGCTAGCCTCCTGAACTCAATGTAGTTTCACAATGTACATGTGTCTACAAATATGATGCTCCAGCTTGCAATCACTAGTAGTAGGTATAATTACTTGTCAGCAGAGCTGTGAAAACATTTATTGAATAGCAATTTGGAAATAATTGAACACACAATGTTTCACTACAAACTTACGTGGTTAAGTGATAAGTGTTTTCTTGTGTTGAATCTCCACCACAAGTTGTGTGGCTTAACACAGTCTCAACATCCTCATCTTCCTCTTCCATCATCTCATCTTGAAGCTGACCACCAACATCATGTGATGTCTGCAATTGTTCACCCAATGAAGGCAGGTCTAACAAGGCACTGATGCTCCAAGACATCACCTGAAACAACCAGGTCTAACAAGGTACTGATGCTCCAAGACATCACCTGAAACAACCAGGTCTAACAAGGTAATGATGCTCCAAGACATCACCTGAAACAACCAGGTCTAACAAGGCACTGATGCTCCAAGACATCACCTGAAACAACCAGGTCTAACAAGGCACTGATGCTCCAAGACATCACCTGAAACAACCAGGTCTAACAAGGCACTGATGCTCCAAGACATCACCTGAAACAACCAGGTCTAACAAGGTAATGATGCTCCAAGACATCACCTGAAACAACCAGGTCTAACAAGGCACTGATGCTCCAAGACATCACCTGAAACAACCAGGTCTAACAAGGCACTGATGCTCCAAGACATCACCTGAAACAACCAGGTCTAACAAGGTAATGATGCTCCAAGACATCACCTGAAACAACGAGGTCTAACAAGGCACTGATGCTCCAAGACATCACCTGAAACAACGAGGTCTAACAAGGCACTGATGCTCCAAGACATCACCTGAAACAACCAGGTCTAACAAGGTAATGATGCTCCAAGACATCACCTGAAACAACCAGGTCTAACAAATATATGTTGTTACATAGCACGGTATCCAGTCCTTGGGGTGTATGAGGTGACAGGGTGGGGTAGTACCTCTGGCTGGGGGGTTGCCATGTCCTTTTCAGGAGAGCTCGTCCACCTTTGGTCTCCACCCTGCACTCAGCTCTCACCTGTGGCTCCCCGTAGCTGTTTGCATGCGACAGAGGCCACAGCCCGGGCAACGGCTTTGGCAGGCCGGCTAAACCAGGTGAGGGTAGCCGACGGGTCTCAAATCCTCGGTGAGCTAGGGCTTGTCTACCTAAGCATGTGTCATCCACCCATCCCATCCCAATCATCATCTTCCAGTCCAGCGATGAAGCGGTAGGTGTGGGTACACTGGCAGCCGTAGCTGCAAACCTGCACACAGGTCGCTCAGGCCATATGGTCGCTCTTCACTGACATGGAGCAGCAGTGGAGTTCGGCAGCCACCTGAGCGACTGAGCAGCCCTATTCAGGAATGCACTGCTCACCTCCTGGCATGAGGAAGGGGCTAGAAAATCCTACTTCAGCGGTTAAAACTCAAAGAAAAAGACGAGGATTTTTCCTCTCACCCTTGGCACATGGAACGTGCGCACACTCCTGGACAGAGACAATGTGGACAGACCTCAAAGAAAAACCGTTCTGGTTGGAAAGGAACTCGCCAGATACAACATCGACATCGCAGCCTTGAGTGAGACCCGGCTTGCAGGAAAAGGCGAGCTTTATGAAAGGGGCTCTGTCTACACCTTCTTTTGGAGTGGCCGAGGAAGTGAAGAGTGACGTGAGGCTGGTGTTGGCTTTGCAGTGAAGACAGCTCTTGTTGGCAAGCTGGCTGGACCTCCCAATGGATTGAACGACAGGCTGATGACCATGAAACTCCCCCTCTCGTTTGGAAGGAATGAAGTGAAGTTCAAATTCTATGAGGAACTTCACTCTGCCATTGCTGCAGTTCCGAAAGCGGACAAGCTCATCATTCTTGGTGACTTCAATGCTAGAGTCGGCTCTGACAACGTCTCCTGGGTTGGGGTCATTGGAGAGTATGGAGTGGGCCACTGCAATAGCAACGGTCTCCTACTGCTCCAGACCTGTGCAGAGCATGAACTACTGATCACCAACACAGTCTTCTGCCTCCCTACCCAAAACAGGACGTCATGGATGCACCCTCGATCTAAGCACTGGCATCTAATTGAGGAAGAGGGACAGGCAGGATGTGCGGGTGACGAAGTCTATGTGCAGCGCTGATTGCTGGACAGACCACCGCCTCATCATCACCAAGCTCAACATCCGAGTCCAACCTAAAAGACGCCCGCAAGGCAAGAAGGCTCCAAAAAGGCTTAACATCACCTAACTGAAGAACACCAACACCAAACAGTGTTTTGTGGACAACTTGGAAGTACGTCTGGAATCCACCCCTCTGGACAGCCAGAATGTGAAGGCCGACTGGGCGACCCTCAGAGAGCTGGTCTACAACACAGCTACTGAGATCCTGGGGCCCTGACCAGAAAGCACAAGGACTGGTTTGACGAAAACTGCGACGAGATCAAGCAGCAACTGGATGAGAAACACTGTCTCCATCAAGTAGCCCCAAGTCCACGTCAAAGAAAGATGCATACAACACCATACGCAAAACTGTACAGCAGAAACTCCTTCAGATGCAAGACACTTGGCTGAGAAACAAAGCTGATGTGATCCAAAGCTACGAAATGGCCAAAGCTTCTAAATGACAGCCAGAGGATTCGTACCTGGGTTCTCTCGATTAAGAGAGAGAGACGTTCTAACTGCTAGGCCCCGTGCCCCATATAAGAATGCAATGAAGACGTTCTAACTGCTAGGCTACCATGCCCCATGCCCCACATAACAAGGCACTGATGACGTTCTAACTGCTAGGCTACCATGCCCCATGCCCCACATAACAAGGCACTGATGACATTCTAACTGCTAGGCTACCATGCCCCATATAACAAGGCACTGATGACGTTCTAACTGCTAGGCTACCATGCCCCATGCCCCACATAACAAGGCACTGATGACGTTCTAACTGCTAGGTTACCGTGCCCCTTACCCCACATAACAAGGCACTGATGACATTCTAACTGCTAGGCTACCATGCCCCATGCCCCACATAACAAGGCACTGATGACGTTCTAACTGCTAGGCTACCATGCCCCATGCCCCACATAACAAGGCACTGATGACATTCTAACTGCTAGGTTACCGTGCTCCATGCCCCACATAACAAGGCACTGATGACATTCTAACTGCTAGGCTACCATGCCCCATGCCCCACATAACAAGGCACTGATGACGTTCTAACTGCTAGGCTACCATGCTCCATGCCCCACATAACAAGGCACTGATGACGTTCTAACTGCTAGGCTACCGTGCCCCATGCCCCACATAACAAGGCACTGATGACATTCTAACTGCTAGGCTACCGTGCCCCTTACCCCACATAACAAGGCACTGATGACGTTCTAACTGCTAGGCTACCATGCCCCATGCCCCACATAACAAGGCACTGATGACGTTCTAACTGCTAGGCTACCATGCCCCATGCCCCACATAACAAGGCACTGATGACATTCTAACTGCTAGGCTACCGTGCTCCATGCCCCACATAACAAGGCACTGATGACGTTCTAACTGCTAGGCTACCATGCCCCATGCCCCACATAACAAGGCACTGATGACATTCTAACTGCTAGGCTACCGTGCTCCATGCCCCACATAACAAGGCACTGATGACGTTCTAACTGCTAGGCTACCATGCCCCATGCCCCACATAACAAGGCACTGATGACATTCTAACTGCTAGGTTACCGTGCCCCATGCCCCACATAACAAGGCACTGATGACATTCTAACTGCTAGGCTACCGTGCCCCTTACCCCACATAACAAGGCACTGATGACGTTCTAACTGCTAGGCTACCGTGCTCCATGCCCCACATAACAAGGCACTGATGACGTTCTAACTGCTAGGCTACCATGCCCCATGCCCCACATAACAATGCACTGATGACGTTCTAACTGCTAGGCTACCATGCCCCATGCCCCACATAACAAGGCACTGATGACATTCTAACTGCTAGGTTACCGTGCCCCATGCCCCACATAACAAGGCACTGATGACATTCTAACTGCTAGGCTACCGTGCCCCTTACCCCACATAACAAGGCACTGATGACGTTCTAACTGCTAGGCTACCATGCCCCATGCCCCACATAACAAGGCACTGATGACGTTCTAACTGCTAGGCTACCGTGCTCCATGCCCCACATAACAAGGCACTGATGACATTCTAACTGCTAGGCTACCGTGCTCCATGCCCCACATAACAAGGCACTGATGACGTTCTAACTGCTAGGCTACCATGCCCCATATAACAAGGCACTGATGACGTTCTAACTGCTAGGTTACCGTGCCCCTTACCCCACATAACAAGGCACTGATGACGTTCTAACTGCTAGGCTACCATGCCCCATGCCCCACATAACAAGGCACTGATGACGTTCTAACTGCTAGGCTACCATGCCCCATGTCCCACATAACAAGGCACTGATGACATTCTAACTGCTAGGTTACCGTGCCCCATGCCCCACATAACAAGGCACTGATGACGTTCTAACTGCTAGGCTACCATGCCCCATATAACAAGGCACTGATGACGTTCTAACTGCTAGGTTACCGTGCCCCTTACCCCACATAACAAGGCACTGATGACGTTCTAACTGCTAGGCTACCATGCCCCATGCCCCACATAACAAGGCACTGATGACGTTCTAACTGCTAGGCTACCATGCCCCATGCCCCACATAACAAGGCACTGATGACGTTCTAACTGCTAGGTTACCGTGCCCCTTACCCCACATAACAAGGCACTGATGACATTCTAACTGCTAGGCTACCATGCCCCACATAACAAGGCACTGATGACGTTCTAACTGCTAGGCTACCATGCCCCATGCCCCACATAACAAGGCACTGATGACATTCTAACTGCTAGGCTACCATGCTCCATGCCCCACATAACAAGGCACTGATGACATTCTAACTGCTAGGCTACCATGCTCCATGCCCCACATAACAAGGCACTGGTGACATTCTAACTGCTAGGCTACCATGCCCCATGCCCCACATAACAAGGCACTGATGACATTCTAACTGCTACGCTACCATGCCCCACATAACAAGGCACTGATGACATTCTAACTGCTAGGCTACCATGCCCCATGCCCCACATAACAAGGCACTGATGACATTCTAACTGCTAGGCTACCGTGCCCCATGCCCCACATAACAAGGCACTGATGACATTCTAACTGCTAGGCTACCGTGCCCCATGCCCCACATAACAAGGCACTGATGACGTTCTAACTGCTAGGTTACCGTGCCCCTTACCCCACATAACAAGGCACTGATGCTCATATCACCTGAACCGGCCCAGTCAGTGTTAATGTGTTCACTGCCACTGTGCAGTATGACAACATCCATTTATACTCACATCAATGAACTGGTAAACTGTTGACACACAGGTAGTCTGTGTCTCGTGTACCCCCATGTCTAATGTGCTCCCTAAGTCTCATGTACCCCCTGTGTATCATGTATCCCTGTGTCTCCTATACACCCATATGCCTCTTGTGCCCAGTGGCTCTTGCACCCCTGTGACTCCTGTACACTCTGCACCTTTGTCTCCTGTACCCCCTGCACCCTTGTGTCTCCTGTGCCTCCTGCACCTTTGTCTCCTGTACTCCACTGCACCCTTGTGTCTCCTGTACCCCCTGCACCCTTGTGTCTCCTGTATCCCCTGCACCCTTGTGTCTCCTGTATCCCCTGCACCCTTGTGTCTCCTGTACCCCCATTCACCTTTGTCTCCTGTATCCCCTGCACCCTTGTGTCTCCTGTACCCCCTGCAACCTTGTATCTCCTTTACCCCCTGCAACCTTGTATCTCCTGTACCCCCTGCAACCTTGTATCTCCTGTATCCCCTGCAACCTTGTATCTCCTGTACCCCCTGCAACCTTGTATCTCCTGTACCCCCTGCACCCTTGTCTCCTGTATCCCCTGGAACCTTGTATCTCCTGTACCCCCTGCACCCTTGTCTCCTGTATCCCCTGCAACCTTGTATCTCCTGTACCCCCTGCACCCTTGTCTCCTGTATCCCCTGCAACCTTTTATCTCCTGTACCCCCTGCACCCTTGTCTCCTGTATCCCCTGCAACCTTGTATCTCCTGTACCCCCTGCACCCTTGTCTCCTGTATCCCCTGCACCCTTGTATCTCCTGTACCCCCTGCACCCTTGTCTCCTGTATCCCCTGGAACCTTGTATCTCCTGTACCCCCTGCACCCTTGTCTCCTGTACCCCCTGCACCCTTGTCTCCTGTACCCCCTGCACCCTTGTATCTCCTGTACCCCCTGCACCCTTGTATCTCCTGTACCCCCTGCACCCTTGTATCTCCTGTACCCCCATTAAGTGAATGTTTGGCTGGTTTTGGAAGCATTCAGCTGTATTTACTTGATTCAGTCATAATTCACATCATATCAACATAAGTGATATGATGTGAATTATGGACACTGTGACATGTATAAATGGCAATGACCTCATGATGGAAAGTCACATACGTAAATGACAATAATCTCACATTTGACACACTGACACAAGTAAATGATAGTGTCCTCACCTTGGACACAGTGACTCAGGTAAATGACAGTGATCTCACCTTGGTTCTCCGAAGGACAGTAAGCAAGTTGGAAAAGACTTGACCAAGAAGCTGCAGCCATTGTGTGTAGTCAAGGAGTCGCATCTGGTCTGCCAGCCTTCACATACAACACAAACATCTGGTCTGCCAGCCTTCACATACAACACAAACATCTGGTCTGCCAGCCTTCACATACAACACAAACATCTGGTCTGCCAGCCTTCACATACAACACAAACATCTGGTCTGCCAGCCTTCACATACAACACAAACATCTGGTCTGCCAGCCTTCACATACAACACAAACACACTTGTTATAATAACAATATTAATACAGCATTTTTAAAAGCGCTAATTCCCACTATATGGATCAATGCGCTGTATAAGGTAAAAAATACTATACACATGGTATAAAATACTATTTAAATATAAACACACATGTGTAAACACTGAATAAATAAATAAAATTATTTTAGAAAAGAAATAAATAAATCAAAATAATTTAGAAAACCTTAAAATCTGGTGAGAATCCTAAGGCAAAATTAATGTATATCACAAATAGTCCATCCACAGTGTCCATCACATAATGTTCTCATCATTTACATATATTTGAAGTGACTAATAAAAAGGTGAGTCTTTAAAAACTTCCTAAAACAAAAAAACAATTGTTAGCGTCTTGGAATTACGAATGTCTGCGGGCAATGAATTCCAAAGTTGAGGCGCTGTTGTTCCAAATGCAACACAAACACACTTGTTAGGCTTCACATACAACACCAACACACTTGTTAGGCTTCACTTACAACACAAACACACTTGTTAGGCTTCACATGCAACACAAACACACTTTAGGCTTCACAATCTTGTTGCATTCATAAATATGTACATCTATTTCTTGTTAGGCTTCACATACAACACAAACACATTTGTTAGGCTTCACGCATGACACAAACGCACTTGTTAGGTTTCTCATACAACACAATGACATTTGTTAGACTTCACATACAACACACACATTTGTTAGGCTTCACATGACACAAACACACTTGTTAGGCTTCACATACAACACAAACACACTTGTTAGACTTCACCTTCAACACAAACACACTTTAGGCTTCACAATCTTGTCACATTCATAAATATGTACATCTATTTCTGTCAAGTTATGAATACCATGAAATTGCACTGAATTCTTACAATTACCAACATCATAGCTGGCTAGGATTAATAATGAATATATGCTAATAATATGCTAATATATGCTAATGTAAATGATAGATGATGAATACAAACATGTAAATCGACAATTATTGATCAGTGGATAGTCATCGCATTTGTAAGAAAATAACCCCAAGAAATAATAAAAGCTTCCAAATACAGTGGATGGCCTCATTTTTAAATGAAAACTCATGAATATATGTGAGAAATGAAACCTAACTGTAACATGCTACCTTATTTGTGCAACTTTTGTATGTAGTTTTTTTCAAATCATCAGACAAACTATTAAGTTAGCTAATTTTGGTCAAACATTACAAACATTAATTGAAGTCAAAATGGAAATGCTGAAAACTTATAAATTTCAACCTTGGAGAAATGTTGTAACTGAGGATGGAAGTTATGTCCACGATCGGCATTCACCCGCAAAGTGTTTATAATTTTGGATATCCACTATTTTGAACCTTACCAGATTTAACGCCTCATGTCAATTCTTTCAAAGATTTGAAAAAAAATATGAATTTTTCATTACACTGCCTGCAATTGTTACTTAAGCTGTTCACACACTCCATATCTGGACATCAGTGAACAGGATTTGCGATAGGCTAAATCAGTTGAGGATGGAGTTCTAAAAACACATAAAAACAACATTTGTGGCAAGGAAAACTATCTTAACTATCCCTATCAGTTTAGTTTTAGTCATCATTAATGCCAATGAAAAAACAACAGGCACTTTTAAAAGAAATATAGAAACTACGAGTTTAATGATGAACTGAGCTTTTTATTTTAGTGAAGTGGCCCAAGACATATACGAATAAAGACACATGATTTGGTAGGATATTGATAAATGTTGGAGTCACAGAATTGAACTAAAGGGCTTTAATAGAGAGAAAAGGCCTACGTGGTTGTGTTGGTTTCGACCTCCTCCACAGCCGCCACAGACTCGATCACAGTCTACAAACAAACACTAGCTCTCTCAAATAGGTGCAGTAAACACCTTTGCAATGCTGTTGCCTATTTGAAAACAGTTCTAACAGAAAATCTATGTCGACGTTTTGTGAGTAGTTACCATATATATATATATATATATATATATATATATATATATATACATATATATATATATATATATGGTAACTTCTCACAAAACATCGACATAGATATATACACATATATTATATATATGCACATATGATAATATATATATATATGCTAGCAGTCGTAAGAGTGTACCTGTTTGATGACAACTTTCAGTGTGGTATATTAAAGGTGGGAACTAGCAGTGTACCTGTTTAATGACAGTCTTCAGTGTATTAATTAAATTAATTAAAGGTGTATTAATTGAAGGAACTAGCAGTGGTAAGAGTATACCTGTTTGATGACAGCCTTCAGTGTGGTGTATTAATTGAAGGAACTAGCAGTGGTAAGAGTGTACCTGTTTAATGACAGCCTTCAGTGTGGTGTATTAATTGAAGGAACTAGCAGTGGTAAGAGTGTACCTGTTTGATGACAGTCTTCAGTGTGGTGTATTAATTGAAGGAACTAGCAGTGGTAAGAGTATACCTGTTTGATGACAGCCTTCAGTGTGGTGTATTAATTGAAGGAACTAGCAGTGGTAAGAGTATACCTGTTTGATGACAGCCTTCAGTGTGGTGTATTAATTGAAGGAACTAGCAGTGGTAAGAGTGTACCTGTTTGATGACAGTCTTCAGTGTGGTGTATTAATTGAAGGAACTAGCAGTGGTAAGAGTGTACCTGTTTAATGACAGCCTTCAGTGTGGTGTATTAATTGAAGGAACTAGCAGTGGTAAGAGTGTACCTGTTTAATGACAGTCTTCATTGTGGTGTATTAATTGAAGGAACTAGCAGTGGTAAGAGTGTACCTGTTTGATGACAGTCTTCAGTGTGGTGTATTAATTGAAGGAACTAGCAGTGGTAAGAGTGTACCTGTTTAATGACAGCCTTCAGTGTGGTGTATTAATTGAAGGAACTAGCAGTGGTAAGAGTGTACCTGTTTGATGACAGCCTTCAGTGTGGTGTATTAATTGAAGGAACTAGCAGTGGTAAGAGTGTACCTGTTTGATGACAGCCTTCAGTGTGGTGTATTAATTGAAGGAACTAGCAGTGGTAAGAGTATACCTGTTTGATGACAGCCTTCAGTGTGGTGTATTAATTGAAGGAACTAGCAGTGGTAAGAGTATACCTGTTTGATGACAGCCTTCAGTGTGGTGTATTAATTGAAGGAACTAGCAGTGGTAAGAGTATACCTGTTTAATGACAGTCTTCAGTGTGGTGTATTAATTGAAGGAACTAGCAGTGGTAAGAGTATACCTGTTTGATGACAGCCTTCAGTGTGGTGTATTAATTGAAGGAACTAGCAGTGGTAAGAGTATACCTGTTTGATGACAGCCTTCAGTGTGGTGTATTAATTGAAGGAACTAGCAGTGGTAAGAGTATACCTGTTTAATGACAGTCTTCAGTGTGGTGTATTAATTGAAGGAACTAGCAGTGGTAAGAGTATACCTGTTTGATGACAGCCTTCAGTGTGGTGTATTAATTGAAGGAACTAGCAGTGGTAAGAGTATACCTGTTTGATGACAGTCTTCAGTGTGGTGTATTAATTGAAGGAACTAGCAGTGGTAAGAGTGTACCTGTTTGATGACAGTCTTCAGTGTGGTGTATTAATTGAAGGAACTAGCAGTGGTAAGAGTATACCTGTTTGATGACAGCCTTCAGTGTGGTGTATTAATTGAAGGAACTAGCAGTGGTAAGAGTATACCTGTTTAATGACAGTCTTCAGTGTGGTGTATTAATTGAAGGAACTAGCAGTGGTAAGAGTATACCTGTTTGATGACAGTCTTCAGTGTGGTGTATTAATTGAAGGAACTAGCAGTGGTAAGAGTGTACCTGTTTGATGACAGCCTTCAGTGTGGTGTATTAATTGAAGGAACTAGCAGTGGTAAGAGTATACCTGTTTAATGACAGCCTTCAGTGTGGTGTATTAATTGAAGGAACTAGCAGTGGTAAGAGTGTACCTGTTTGATGACAGTCTTCAGTGTGGTGTATTAATTGAAGGAACTAGCAGTGGTAAGAGTGTACCTGTTTGATGACAGCCTTCAGTGTGGTGTATTAATTGAAGGAACTAGCAGTGGTAAGAGTGTACCTGTTTAATGACAGCCTTCAGTGTGGTGTATTAATTGAAGGAACTAGCAGTGGTAAGAGTGTACCTGTTTGATGACAGTCTTCAGTGTGGTGTATTAATTGAAGGAACTAGCAGTGGTAAGAGTGTACCTGTTTAATGACAGCCTTCAGTGTGGTGTATTAATTGAAGGAACTAGCAGTGGTAAGAGTGTACCTGTTTGATGACAGTCTTCAGTGTGGTGTATTAATTGAAGGAACTAGCAGTGGTAAGAGTGTACCTGTTTGATGACAGCCTTCAGTGTGGTGTATTAATTGAAGGAACTAGCAGTGGTAAGAGTATACCTGTTTGATGACAGCCTTCAGTGTGGTGTATTAATTGAAGGAACTAGCAGTGGTAAGAGTGTACCTGTTTGATGACAGTCTTCAGTGTGGTGTATTAATTGAAGGAACTAGCAGTGGTAAGAGTATACCTGTTTGATGACAGCCTTCAGTGTGGTGTATTAATTGAAGGAACTAGCAGTGGTAAGAGTATACCTGTTTAATGACAGCCTTCAGTGTGGTGTATTAATTGAAGGAACTAGCAGTGGTAAGAGTATACCTGTTTGATGACAGCCTTCAGTGTGGTGTATTAATTGAAGGAACTAGCAGTGGTAAGAGTGTACCTGTTTGATGACAGTCTTCAGTGTGGTGTATTAATTGAAGGAACTAGCAGTGGTAAGAGTGTACCTGTTTAATGACAGTCTTCAGTGTGGTGTATTAATTGAAGGAACTAGCAGTGGTAAGAGTATACCTGTTTGATGACAGCCTTCAGTGTGGTGTATTAATTGAAGGAACTAGCAGTGGTAAGAGTATACCTGTTTGATGACAGTCTTCAGTGTAGTGCAGGCTTCCTGTTTGTAGACGTTGATAAACTCAAGTTTGCCTTGACGTAGCATACCCAGCACAATGGCCACAAGTTTTTCCTGCACACACATTGAAATAATCAGTTCCAGTGCATTGGGCAGTCATAAAAAATGTTTGGCATAAATCATCTTCATAAAAATTCCACAGTGAACAGCTGATCATAACATGTTCATGTTGCATCAGTAACATTCATTTGTGAACATTGATTCCACTGACAACTGGTCATAACATGTTCATGTTGCATCAGTAACATTAATTTGTGAACATTGATTCCACTGACAACTGAGTGAAAGTGTACGCGCGGTGCCCACCCATGAGGTACCCATACGTGCAGTACCCATACATACAGTACCCATACGTTCACACCCATACATGCGGTACCAGTATGTGCGGTACCCATACATGCAGTAGTCACACATGTGGAACTCATGTAGGTGGTAAAATAAAATTGACAGATATCTGATAAGGGCTAACTGTAAGTAAGGGCTAACTGTAAGTAAGGGCGTACTGTAAGTAAGGGCGTACTGTAAGTAAGGGCGTACTGTAAGTAAGGGCGTACTGTAAGTAAGGGCGTACTGTAAGTAAGGGCGTACTGTAAGTAAGGGCGTACTGTAAGTAAGGGCGTACTGTAAGTAAGGGCGTACTGTAAGTAAGGGCGTACTGTAAGTAGATGAAACAAACTTGGGACTCTTGATAAGCCATTGGCTTCCTTGTCCACTTGCCACCCCGAACTTAATGCTTTGGATTGCAATCTTGTTCAATTTTGTTAAATCTACCTATACATGTGGTACCCGTATGTAGGGTACCCATACATGCAGTACCCATATATGTGATAGCAGTACATGTGGTACCCGTATGTAGGGTACCCATACATGTGGTAGCAGTACATGTGGTACCCATATGTAGGGTACCCATACATGTGGTAGCAGTACATGTGGTACCCCTACATCTGGGTACCCATACATGCATGGATATGTGTTGGAGTGTTTGTAAGAAGCATCATATTCACTTGCAAATCTTCAACATTTCAGTATATAATTTTTTTTGGAAAAACTGGAATGAGATACAACAATGTCACAAAGTATGCCACAAGTTCACTAAATATACAACAATGTCACAAAGTATGCTACAAGTTCACTAAATATACAACAATGTCACAAAGTATGCCACAAGTTCACTAAATATACAGCAATGTCACAAAGTATGCCACAAGTTCACTAAATATACAACAATGTCACAAAGTATGCCACAAGTTCACTAAATATACAACAATGTCACAAAGTATGCCACAAGTTCACTAAATATACAACAGTGTCACAAAGTATGCCACAAGTTCACTAAATATACAACAATATCACAAAGTATGCCACAAGTTCACAAAGTATACAACAGTGTCACAAAATATGCCACATGGTCATCAAATGTAACAATGCATGCCTCAAGATCACATAGTATGTCAAAACGTATGCCACAAGGTCACAATAAAAATAATATTCCATTTGGTAACAATATATATTTCATGTGGTAACAATATACTACAAAAGCAGAGACAGGTTCTGTTACAGACATTCTATTATTTCTCACTACTATAAGAAATCTGTTGAGTTTGAATGTTAGAATAACCATTCTGTCACAAGAGGAGTTCAGCTGTAGCAAGCACAAAGTAGCATGGCAATTTGTATCTCCCAGAGATGGAGAGTTATACATGACAAGGTTTGTATCTTTCAGAAGTGGAGAGTTAGATATGACAGGTTTTGTACCTTACAGTGGTGGAAAGTTAGACATGACAAGGTTTGTACCTCCCAGTGGTGGAAAGTTAGATATGACAAGTTTTGTACCTCTCAGTGGTGGAAAGTTAGATATGACAAGTTTTGTACCTCTCAGTGGTGGAAAGTTGGACCTCCCAGTGGCGGAAAGTTAGATATTACAAGGTTTGTAACTCCCAGTGTGGAGAGGTAGACATGACATGTTTTGGACCTCCCAGTGGTGGAAAGTTAGACATGACAAGGTTTGTACCTCCCAGTGGTGGAAAGTTAGATATGACAAGATTTGTACCTCCCAGTGGTGGAAAGTTAGACATGACAAGGTTTGTACCTCCCAGTGGTGGAAAGTTAGATATGACAAGGTTTGTACCTCCCAGTGGTGGAAAGTTAGATATGACAAGGTTTGTACCTCTCAGTGGTGGAAAGTTAGATATGACAAGGTTTGTACCTCCCAGTGGTGGAAAGTTAGATATGACAAGGTTTGTACCTTGTAGTGGTGGAAAGTTAGATATGACAAGGTTTGTACCTCCCAGTGGTGGAAAGTTAGATATGACAAGGTTTGTACCTCATAGTGGTGGAAAGTTAGACATGACAAGGTTTGTACCTCCCAGTGGTGGAAAGTTAGATATGACAAGGTTTGTACCTCCCAGTGTGGAGAGGTAGACATGACAAGGTTTGTACCTCTCAGTGGTGGAAAGTTAGATATGACAAGGTTTGTACCTCGTAGTGGTGGAAAGTTAGATATGACAAGGTTTGTACCTCTCAGTGGTGGAAAGTTAGATATGACAAGGTTTGTACCTCTCAGTGGTGGAAAGTTAGACATGACAAGGTTTGTACCTCTCAGTGGTGGAAAGTTTGATATGACAAGGTTTGCACCTCGTAGTGGTGGAAAGTTAGACATGACAAGGTTTGTACCTCCCAGTGATGGAGAGTTAGACATGACAAGTTGTGCACCAACTAGTGATGGAGAGTTAGACATGACAAGTTGTGCACCAACCAGTGGTGGAGAGTTAGACACGACAAGTTATGCACCAACCAGTGGTGGAGAGTTAGACATGACAAGTTATGCACCAACCAGTGATGGAGAGTTAGACATGACAAGTTGTGCACCAACCAGTGGTGGAGAGTTAGACATGACAAGTTGTGCACCAACCAGTGGTGGAGAGTTAGACATGACAAGTTGTGCACCAACCAGTGACGGAGAGTTAGACATGACAAGTTGTGCACCAACCAGTGATGGAGAGTTAGACATGACAAGTTGTGCACCAACCAGTGGTGGAGAGTTAGACATGACAAGTTGTGCACCAACCAGTGGTGGAGAGTTAGACATGACAAGTTGTGCACCAACCAGTGATGGAGAGTTAGACATGACAAGTTGTGCACCAACCAGTGGTGGAGAATTAGACATGACAAGTTGTGTACCAACCAGTGATGGAGAGTTAGACATGACAAGTTGTGCACCAACCAGTGATGGAGAGTTAGACATGACAAGTTGTGCACCAACCAGTGATGGAGAGTTAGACATGACAAGTTGTGCACCAACCAGTGGTGGAGAGTTAGACATGACAAGTTGTGCACCAACCAGTGGTGGAGAGTTAGACATGACAAGTTGTGCACCAACCAGTGATGGAGAGTTAGACATGACAAGTTGTGCACCAACCAGTGGTGGAGAATTAGACATGACAAGTTGTGTACCAACCAGTGATGGAGAGTTAGACATGACAAGTTGTGCACCAACCAGTGATGGAGAGTTAGACATGACAAGTTGTGCACCAACCAGTGATGGCGAGTTAGACATGACAAGTTGTGCACCAACCAGTGGTGGAGAGTTAGACATGACAAGTTGTGCACCAACCAGTGATGGAGAGTTAGACATGACAAGTTGTGCACCAACCAGTGGTGGAGAGAGTTAGACATGACAAGTTGTGCACCAACCAGTGATGGAGAGTTAGACATGACAAGTTGTGCACCAACCAGTGGTGGAGAGTTAGACATGACAAGTTGTGCACCAACCAGTGATGGAGAGTTAGACATGACAAGTTGTGCACCAACCAGTGATGGAGAGTTAGACATGACAAGTTGTGCACCAACCAGTGGTGGAGAGAGAGAGACATGACAAGTTTTGTATCTCTCAGAGGCAAACATGTTAAGTTTCAGAAATGCAAATGCAGGAGATTTATGCACAAATTGGAGGGTTTCGGGGTCTCAGAGATTTGTGCGTAAATTGGAGGGTCTCAGTGTATAAGAGAATTGTGCATAAATCTGAGTATTTCACATCTTCCGCCACGCATAAAAATTACACTAGATCATCTTTAGTTCCCAATACATTGTACATGTACTGTTAAATGATACACTGACATGTTAATATAGACATTGTGGCAGTAGAACATTTCTGTGTGAACTAGTAATTATAAACTAACATGTTTACTACTGAGATGGTCTACTAATAATTTGTTCTACTGCTGAAATATATTACCGTACAACAAAAATCCCTTATCTGACTAGAAGTAACCTTCATATTTTATTACACATGCAACTAACATAATATTTAGTGGCAGGGCTAGAACTGAAGCATTTTCGTTTCTTAAAAGTTTGTGATTCTGGGTGAAGAAGGCATTTGAGACCCTAGGTGATGGAGGCATTTTTTTTATTTGAGACACCTATTTTAAAAAAATAAAAATTTGCATTCATTATGTGCTCTGATTGTGACAATTAGCAAACATATATGAATTAAATAGAACATGTATAAAGTGGAAATGTATTGATTGGTATTATTTAAGTGGATAATTAACGATGAGCAATAATGGGGGATCGTCCATTTAACACATATTTTAGACAATGGAACATGAAAGGCTACTGTTTAGCCAAGCCTCCGTTGTCCAGTCGGCACAAAACTTAATTGAAATAACCCCTGCTGTTGTCGTTGGCTGGAGTATAAGGAGGGATTGACGACCTTTTGGTAACTGAGGCCACAAAAAAGTATTTTTTGTTTCATTAGAAATCCGGGAGATTTGTTCTCCCATGCGAGAGATTTGACAGATTTCCGAGATTCTCCCAGTGATTCCAGGAAACTTAACATGTATGCTCAGAGATGGAGAGTTAGACATGACAAGGTTTTTATCTGTTAGAGGTGGACAGTTAGATATGACAAGTTTTGTACCTCCCAGTGGTGGAGAGTTAGACATGACATATTGTGTATCCCCTGCAGCAGAGAGGGGGTCACAGCACTACTCTAGCAGTTAATGCCTCTGTCACCCAGTGTTCTTATAGGGACACTGTCACAAGTACTACTCCAGCAGTTAGTATCTCTGTCACCCAGTGTTCTTGTGGGGACACTGTCACAAGTACTACTCCAGCTGTTAGTATCTCTGTCACCCAGTGTTCTTGTGGGGACACTGTCACAAGTACTACTCTAACAGTTAGTGTGTCTGTCACCCAGTGTTCTTGTGGGGACACTGTCACAAGTACTACTCCAGCAGTTAGTATCTCTGTCACCCAGTGTTCTTGTGGGGACACTGTCACAAGTACTACTCTAGCAGTTAATGTCTCTGTCACCCAGTGTTCTTGTGGGGACACTGTCACAAGTACTACTCTAGCAGTTAGTGTCTCTGTCACCCAGTGTTCTTGTGGGGACTCTGTCACAAGTACTACTCTAGCAGTTAGTGTCTCTGTCACCCAGTGTTCTTGTGGGGACACTGTCACAAGTACTACTCTAGCTGTTAGTGTCTCTGTCACCCAGTGTTCTTATAGGGACACTGTCACAAGTACTACTCTAGCAGTTAGTGTCTCTGTCACCCAGTGTTCTTGTGGGGACACTGTCACAAGTACTACTCTAGCAGTTAGTGTCTCTGTCACCCAGTGTTCTTGTGGGGACACTGTCACAAGTACTACTCTAACAGTTAGTGTCTCTGTCACCCAGTGTTCTTGTGGGGTACTACTCTAGCTGTTAGTGTGTCTGTCACCCAGTGTTCTTGTGGGGTACTACTCTAGCTGTTAGTGTGTCTGTCACCCAGTGTTCTTGTGGGGTACTACTCTAGCTGTTAGTGTATCTGTCACCCAGTGTTCTTGTGGGGTACTACTCTAGCTGTTAGTGTCTCTGTCACCCAGTGTTCTTGTGGGGTACTACTCTAGCTGTTAGTGTGTCTGTCATCCAGTGTTCTTGTGGGGTGCTACTCTAGCTGTTAGTGTCTCTGTCACCCAGTGTACTTGTTGGGACACTGTCACAAGTACTACTCTAGCAGTTAGTGTCTCTGTCACCCAGTGTCCTTTTGGGAACACTGTCACAAGTACTACTCTAGCAGTTAGTGTATGTGTCACCCAGTGTTCTTGTGGGGTACTACTCTAGCTGTTAGTGTCTCTGTCACCCAGTGTTCTTGTTGGGACACTGTCATAAGTACTACTCTAGCAGTTAGTGTCTCTGTCACCCAGTGTTCTTGTGGGAACACTGTCACAAGTACTACTCTAGCAGTTAGTGTCTCTGTCACCCAGTGTTCTTGTGGGGTACTACTCTAGCTGTTAGTGTGTCTGTCACCCAGTGTTCTTGTGGGGTACTACTCTAGCTGTTAGTGTGTCTGTCACCCAGTGTTCTTGTGGGGTACTACTCTAGCTGTTAGTGTGTCTGTCACCCAGTGTTCTTGTGGGGTACTACTCTAGCTGTTAGTGTCTCTGTCACCCAGTGTTCTTGTGGGGTACTACTCTAGCTGTTAGTGTGTCTGTCATCCAGTGTTCTTGTGGGGTGCTACTCTAGCTGTTAGTGTCTCTGTCACCCAGTGTACTTGTTGGGACACTGTCACAAGTACTACTCTAGCAGTTAGTGTCTCTGTCACCCAGTGTCCTTTTGGGAACACTGTCACAAGTACTACTCTAGCAGTTAGTGTATGTGTCACCCAGTGTTCTTGTGGGGTACTACTCTAGCTGTTAGTGTCTCTGTCACCCAGTGTTCTTGTTGGGACACTGTCATAAGTACTACTCTAGCAGTTAGTGTCTCTGTCACCCAGTGTTCTTGTGGGAACACTGTCACAAGTACTACTCTAGCAGTTAGTGTCTCTGTCACCCAGTGTTCTTGTGGGGACACTGTCACAAGTACTACTCTAACAGTTAGTGTCTCTGTCACCCAGTGTTCTTGTGGGGACACTGTCACAAGTACTACTCTAGCAGTTAGTGTCTCTGTCACCCAGTGTTCTTGTGGGGACACTGTCACAAGTACTACTCTAGCAGTTAGTGTCTCTGTCACCCAGTGTTCTTGTGGGGACACTGTCACAAGTACTACTCTAACAGTTAGTGCGACTATCACCCAGTGTCCTTGTGGGGACACTGTCACAAGTACTACTCTAACAGTTAGTGTCTCTGTCACCCAGTGTTCTTGTGGGGACACTGTCACAAGTACTACTCTAGCTGTTAGTGTCTCTGTCACCCAGTGTTCTTGTGGGGACACTGTCACAAGTACAACTCTAGCAGTTAGTGTCTCTGTCACCCAGTGTTCTTGTGGGGACACTGTCACAAGTACTACTCTAACAGTTAGTGCGACTAT
The DNA here is from genome assembly GCA_963662155.1 of Lamellibrachia columna. Taxonomy (NCBI): domain Eukaryota; kingdom Metazoa; phylum Annelida; class Polychaeta; order Sabellida; family Siboglinidae; genus Lamellibrachia; species Lamellibrachia columna. The sequence goes on from OY759262.1 coordinate 67,462,144, forward strand.
CACCCAGTGTCCTTGTGGGGACACTGTCACAAGTACTACTCTAACAGTTAGTGTCTCTGTCACCCAGTGTTCTTATGGGGACACTGTCACAAGTACTACTCTAGATGTTAGTGTCTCTGTCACCTGGAGTGCGTGCACAAGGCAGCATGCATGCATGAGTATGTAACAACTACCTGTGTCTCACTCAGTGTACATGACATCTCCTCCTAGAATGACACAACTAGTTAGTCATTATGGCCACAGCCTCAATCACCAGCAACCTACAGGTTGTGACGTGTGTGCATGTGCGTACGAAGGCACACACACACACACACATGCACACACACACACATGCACACACATGCACACGCACACACGCACACATGCACGCACACACATACACACGCACACACATGCACGCACACACACACACACGCACACACACACACACACATATGTGACCTACCAACTGAAAATTAGACTCTTCGGAGTAAATTGCCAAATCAATGTCTTTAACTTGAAATGTCAATAATTTACTCATCTGACATCAGATAACTGACTTTTGATAAAACAATATACATCTATATATGTTATAAATTTTTATTACTAACCATAGCATAACATTCGTAACTGGAATACCCATCATATCTTGAAGTGTGTCCCCAGTCACTGAACAATATCATTGAGTTAAGCTAGAATTCCATATGTACGGAAACAGCATGCGGATGCAGTATGTGACAAAAAATGGCTAACGTGGAAATGAATAGAGTGATTCCATATGTACGGATGAATACCGTAAGTTTCCTGTATAATACACATTTTTTCCCTTAATTTTTTACTTAAAAGTCTGGGTGCATATTATACATGGTGATAGGGCTAAACAATTCTCAGACCGGATATGGATAACGCTACAGGTACACAATTGTCTAGCAGCAAGAAAAATAAAATGCATTGCATTCCTTATCTATGGAATCACACAAAATGCATTCTACATATTGCTAACCCTAACCGCAATCACATCTGCATGCCGTTTCTGTACATATGGAATCCTAGCTTTAAAGAATTTGCACTGTATATATATTCTATTCCTTAACTAATTAATTTGCACACTAAACATTATATAACTACAGTAGTGAACTAATAAAAATACCATCTTGGGACAGTGCCATAGCTACATTACTTGGGACAGTCCCATAGATACATTACTTGGGACAGTTCCACAGCTACATTACTTGGGACAGTGCCATAGCTACATTACTTGGGACAGTCCCATAGCTACATCACTTGGGACAGTCACATAGCTACATTACTTGGGACAGTCACATAGCTACATTACTTGGGACAGTTCCATAGCTACATTACTTGGGACAGTCCCATAGCTACATTACTTGGGACAGTCACATAGCTACATTACTTGGGACAGTGCCATAGCTACATTACTTGGGACAGTCCCATAGCTACATTACTTGGGACAGTCACATAGCTACATTACTTTGGACAGTTCCACAGCTACATTACTTGGGACAGTCCCATAGCTACATCACTTGGGACAGTCACATAGCTACATTACTTGGGACAGTTCCACAGCTACATTACTTGGGACAGTCCCATAGCTACATTACTTGGGACTATCCCATAGCTACTCTACTCGGACACACAGTTGTGTGCATCAATGCAGTTACCCTGAAACTGCCATACCACATTTTCTACCTTTGAAAATTAGTTACCCCATGGCTTAACCCTAACCCTATGATACTCACCTCATCCATAGCAGTGGCACCCTCTGTCAGGGGTCGGTTGAGGTCAGCTGTGGCATATCGTACAAAGTCCTCCTGCATCATCTTGTCTATGAGTATCTCCATCTCTGCCAACTGAGACCCCAAATGTCTACAAAACAAACATCTCATGTCTGAAGTTTATCTTACCCTTTACAAATGTCTACAAAACAAACATCTCATGTCTGAAGTTTATCTTAACCTTTACAAATGTCTACAAAACAAACATCTCATGTATGAATAGTTTATCTTAACCTTTACAAATGTCTACAAAACAAACATCTCATGTCTGAAGTTTATCTTACCCTTTACAAATGTCTACAAAACAAACATCTCATGTATGAATAGTTTATCTTAACTTTTACAAATGTCTACAAAACAAACATCTCATGTCTGAATAGTTTATCTTAACCTTTACAAATGTCTACAAAACAAACATCTCATGTATGAATAGTTTATCTTCACCTTTACAAATGTCTACAAAACAAACATCTCATGTCTGAAGTTTATCTTAACCTTTACAAATGTCTGCAAAACAAACATCTCATGTATGAATAGTTTATCTTAACCTTTACAAATGTCTACAAAACAAACATCTCATGTCTAAATAGTTATCTTAACTTTTACAAATGTCTACAAAACAAACATTTCATGTCTCAATAGTTTATCTTAACTTTTACAGACCCGGATGTTTTTTGAAATGTTTTTTTTTATATCTTAAAACACATGTGATTTCATTATTACCAAGCCTTTCCCTACACATATATACATTTGTGGAAATGTAACATCCTCACAAATCCATTGATAAAGAGAAAGAAGTAATTTTGAAGTTATGTGACATAATAATTAATTTTAAATGCCCACAAAATATTAGGAGCACTAGCGTTCTATCGAACATCGCATACAATAACAATATAATTAATAGTCACAGATGACTAATGATGGCATGGTTAGAAAGAACACTAATATTTATACAAAGTGGCAAAATATGAAGGCAATCAGTACATTATTTGACATTGTATACAGACATCATTGGCAATGCAGATGACACAAAAGTATTCAGAAAGGTTACTAATGATACAGATAAACAAAGTTTACAGGATGATCTAGATAAACTAGATAAATGGTCAGAAAAATGGCAAATGTTATTCAATTTTGGGAAGTGTAAATGCATACACTTAGGACATGGAAACATGGATGAAGAATATAAAATGGGGGATGCTGTACTAGGTAGAACCACACAAGAAAAGGACTTAGGAGTAACATTTAGTGCTGACATGAAAGTTTCAGAGCAATGTGGGATTGCTGCTTCAAAAGGAAATAAAATTCTAGGGCTAATTAGGAGAACTATCACATATAAGGAGAAACAGCTAATTGTACCCCTGTACAAAGCAATAGTTAGACTACATTTGGAATATTGTATTCAAGCATGGAGGCCATGTCGTAATGGACATAGACAAGCTAGAAAGAATACAATGAAGAGCAACTAAAATTATTCCAGAATTGAGAGACCTTAGTTACGAAAGCCGCTTATTACAATCTGGTTTGACAACACTAGAGACCAGGAGACTAAGAGGAGACCAAATAGAAGTATTTAAAATAGTGAACAGTTATGAGGATGTTGATAGGAATATGTTCTTCAAACTTAAAGAAGGCAGTAGAACCAGAGGACACAAAGCAGCATTAGTTAAGGAGCAGTGTAGGTTGGACATGAGAAAGTACTCTTTCTCACAGAGGGTGATAAATGAATGGAACAAACTGCCAAATGATTGTGTTAATGTTTTAAAATAGAATTGACAGATATCTGATAAGGGCGGGCTACACATAGATGAGAAAATTGTTGGACTCTTGATAAGCCAATGGCTTCCTTGTCCACTTGCCATCTGGAACTTGTTGTTTGGGATGGCAATCTTGTTAAATCTTGTTAAAAGTGTAAAAATCCAGACGATTTCTATATGTACAGGCTTGCCAACTTATCTATCAAAATAAAACTACTAGTACTAGATGAATAATGATTGCATATTTAGAAAGAACACTAATATTTACACAAAGTGGCAAACTATGAAGGTCATCACTACATTATTTGACATTTTGGACAGATGCCAGACGCCAAGTGTAAAAATCCAGACAACTTCTATACATATCATCGTCAGAAACAGTTGCTTCACTGTCACTCATCGAGTGTTCAGACATGGGCGATATTATACACCGTCGTCACTGGCACTGTTGTCTTCACCAGAATATCTATCACTATCACTCATATTGTTGATAATCCGGAGTACTTCATTTGGATCCGTGATCAACCAGATATCTGATAAGGTGCCATTGTTGTTTTATCTGGACAAATTACATTTACAGGCCTCAAACTAAACATTTTGTGACGCCATTACAACCAGGCAATGCCTACACTACACCTCTATCGATCAATACCAATACCCCCCTCTGCACAGCAATAGAAAAGTCACAACTGACCGTATATGACCACCCCATGCCATCGCGCAATATACTGCATGACCAGTCTTGACAAACATACATGAAGAGTTAATGAGACAAACAGACCTGAAGAACTAATGAGACAAACAGACAGGAAAACTTTATGAGACAAACAAACCTGAAGATTTTATGAGACAAACAGACCAGAAGACCTAATGAGACAAATAGACCTGAAGATCTAATGATACATACAAATGTGAAGACCTAAAGAGACAAACATACCTGAAGACTTAATGAGACATACATACCTGAAGACTTAATGAGACAAACAGACATGAAGATCTAATGAGACAAACATACCTGAGGACTTAATGAGACAAACAGATCTAAAGACTTAACGAGACAAACAGACCTGAAGATCTAATGAGACAAACAGATCTGAAAACCTAATGAGACAAACAGACATGAATACTTAAGGAGACAAACAGATCTGAATAACTAATGAGACAAACAGACCTGATTAACTAATGAGACAAACAGACCTGAAGCTGTGCAGACCAATGAGCTCCTGAGACAAGACCTCCTGGGTCGTCGCAATCAGGTCAAGTGCGCCAACAAACTCGTTGGTTGCCAGTAGCAACTGCAGAGTGGGCTGCGTCTGGTGAACAGTGGCCATGAGTCGCAACTGCAAAATACACATTATCCAGCTACCTCAATCTTAACTATATTTACAATATCTTTGAGCACAGCAAAAACCTGAAATTGTCACAATCAGTGTTCAATGTAAGACGAATATCCAATAGTAATGTATAGTAATCACATAGGACAATTCTTCTAGACATGCGGTTATAATTTATTATACAACCTTTCATCTTGTGACAAATCTATGGTGAAAATGACTTGAAAGCTTGTCGTTGGCACTTGAGAATACCTGTCAAAAATGTTCCTTCCTACTGCAGGTCAACAGGTTTCTTCTGCCCCATCAGTGTAGCCACAGACAGACTGCAGAAATGAGAATGAGTTCAGGATGAGATGACAACCTGCACATTGCTGCCTCTACTGACCCACCTTGTTGAAGAGTTCAGGATGAGATGACAACCTGCACATTGCTGCTTCTACTGACCCACCTTGTTGAAGAGTTCAGGATGAGACGACAACCTGCACACTGCTGCCTCTACTGACCCACCTTGTTGAAGAGTTCAGGATGAGATGACAACCTGCACATTGCTGCCTCTACTGACCCACCTTGTTGAAGAGTTCACGATGAGATGACAACCTGGACATTGCTGCCTCTACTGACCCACCTTGTTGAAGAGTTCAGGATGAGATGACAACCTGCACATTGCTGCCTCTACTGACCCACCTTGTTGAAGAGTTCACGATGAGATGACAACATGCACATTGCTGCCTCTACTGACCCACCTTGTTGAAGAGTTCAGGATGAGATGACAACCTGCATATTGCTGCCTCTACTGACCCACCTTGTTGAAGAGTTCAGGATGAGATGACAACCTGCACATTGCTGCCTCTACTGACCCACCTTGTTGAAGAGTTCACGATGAGATGACAACCTGGACATTGCTGCCTCTACTGACCCACCTTGTTGAAGAGTTCAGGATGAGATGACAACCTGCACATTGCTGCCTCTACTGACCCACCTTGTTGAAGAGTTCAGGATGAGATGACAACCTGCACATTGCTGCCTCTACTGACCCACCTTGTTGAAGAGTTCACGATGAGATGACAACCTGCACATTGCTGCCTCTACTGACCCACCTTGTTGAAGAGTTTGACGAGGTTCGCACGAGACTGGCTGAATTTCATCAGTTTGAGTGGGACCGCAACCAACACTTCCTCCAAACGATGTACTTTCTCTCTGCCAACACCAATCAAAAAGTTTGGACATGTTAGTCTTAACAGTAACAGTCATAAGCAAATTTTGAACACATTTGACGATAACTTTACAAATTATTTTATAAATATAATTCAGTAAGTTAATCATATTGGACACTATCACAAATTGCTTGGCATCTGTGCTATCAGCTTTTGTGATAACTGCATGGCTTCCATCACTATGCCAAGTCAGGATTAATATTTTCCATAGATTATGTCTTGTGATTATGAGAATTACTTTATGAGAATACCACTGCTTAAAATTTCATATTTCTCACATTGGCAGTTTCTTTGTAGCACTTGTTTAGGCAAACCAATAAAATAACATTTATATCAGATAACGTACAACAGTTTCTTTGTAGCACTTGTTTAGGCAAACCAATAAAATAACATTTATATGAGATAACGTACAACAGTTTCTTTGTAGCACTTGTTTAGGCAAACCAATAAAATAACATTTATATGAGATAACGTACAACAGTTTCTTTGTAGCACTTGTTTAGGCAAACCAATAAAATAACATTTATATGAGATAACGTACAACAGTTTCTTTGTAGCACTTGTTTAGGCAAACCAATAAAATAACATTTATATCAGATAACGTACAACAGTTTCTTTGTAGCACTTGTTTAGGCAAACCAATAAAATAACATTTATATGAGATAACGTACAACAGTTTCTTTGTAGCACTTGTTTAGGCAAACCAATAAAATAACATTTATATGAGATAACGTACAACAGTTTCTTTGTAGCACTTGTTTAGGCAAACCAATAAAATAACATTTATATGAGATAACGTACAACAGTTTCTTTGTAGCACTTGTTTAGGCAAACCAATAAAATAACATTTATATCAGATAACGTACAACAGTTTCTTTGTAGCACTTGTTTAGGCAAACCAATAAAATAACATTTATATGAGATAACGTACAACAGTTTCCTTCACCTGCACATACCAACACATACTGTAGAACAAATATACACACACATATATATATATGTACATATACATATATATATATATATATATATATAATTATTATTTGCATGACCTAAACCATACCTCAGTTGTTTGATAGCAGAGCAGGTTTTGAGCATGTTTTCTTGCAGCTTGTCTTGAGATGACATTGCGAGAAAGAAGGACTCGGACCGCAGAGAAATCTGCTTTGCAATCTGCACCTCAACCATGTCCAAGTAGTGGTGTAGCTGCAGTCGGAGTAGACAGCTGGTCAGAATCATACAGTAGTACAAACAGTCGGAGTAGACAGCTGGTCAGAATCATACAGTAGTACAAACAGTCGGAGTAGACAGCTGGTCAGAATCATACAGTAGTACAAACAGTCGGAGTAGACAGCTGGTCAGAATCATACAGTAGTACAAACAGTCGGAGTAGACAGCTGGTCAGAATCATACAGTAGTACAAACAGTCGGAGTAGACAGCTGGTCAGAATCATACAGTAGTACAAACAGTCGGAGTAGACAGCTGGTCAGAATCATACAGTAGTACAAACAGTCGGAGTAGACAGCTGGTCAGAATCATACAGTAGTACAAACAGGTCATTTCTGCTCAACTTGTAGTTGATGCATCTATACCGACATTTACTATTATTAAATATGTTACAATTCACGCCCTTGAAAAAGTATGTAGACTGACTGAACTGAAGATTGTCAAGACGATGGTCACACCAATCCTGGGCCCGAGGTTATAAACCGTACTCAAGCTCAACCGAGCATGGTTTCGTGCTCAAGCCTCGCATTTCACACTGTGCGCAAACTCAGGCGAGTTGAGCACGAAATGCTGAAATCCTGAGTATGCTCAAGACCGTGCTCAATGCCGTGCTCAATGCCGTGCTCAAGACCGTGCTCAATGCCGTGCTCAATGCCGTGCTCAAGACCGTGCTCAATGCCGTGCTCAATGCCGTGCTCAAGCATAAATTAAAATAGCAGCTCACGAATAAATGTATTGAAGTCGTTGCAAGTTCGTAATTTTCGAGAAGATACGTCATCTGATTTGAGCATCCAAGTCACCTACTTCCAAGATTTATCCATACGAAGAACTGATGGAATACGACATTTGTGAACAATTTCGTTTTATGCCTCAAACTGCACTATTTCATGAACATTTGTCAATTGTAACCACAGCAGTGACAGACACCACAAAACAAGTGCTAGTTTACTTTTGGTGGCGGCTTTTTCGGCAATGGGGGACCATTTCTTTACAGCTGCCGCAGGACGACACCATTTCAAGATAAACTGCAGAAGCGTGATTCACACAAAACGTGTCTACAAAAGTTAAAACTATGTGGTTTAGCTGGACGAATTATAAAATGCCATACTTGACATTAAGCCATACCAATACTATATATGCGAAGTGTATGTGTGCTGCAAAATTAAAATATTCCTTGAACTGTCAATACAGCAAACATTTGCAAACATTTGAGTTTAGGCATTAATGTTGTTTAAGTTATTCAAGCATTTCGCCAGTTTTCAGTTGGGAGTATTGGAATATAGCAAATAATATATAGTTATGTCTTTATATCATAATATAGTTAATATAAATATTATATCAACTGGATGAAGTTTACATATCATGTCATATTTATATTATTCATGCAGCCCAAGGATGCCTGTATATGAAATATAAAAACATTGCTATCACACGCCAAGGCAGCTATTGGGTTAGGACTTCACACAGTGGGTGCCCTTAGGAAGTAGAATATATATACAAATTATGCAATACACATACATACACCCAGGATAATTTAACACTAGCGTTGTTGAGTTTTTTAGAGATTGTTCAAAGTGTACACTAGGAAAACATATCTAAAAAAACTTCCATATTTTCCAAATAATAGATACAAAGATATCACAACTGTCCTAAGACAAAGAACAACATACTTTGGGAATAGTATGTGACTGGAATATAATGTACTGATGAAGATAGCTATACAATGATTAAGAGGCCACACATAACTTAACGTCACAACCGTGTTTGTCTTATGAGCCTAAACCCAGCAAGGTGTTAGTGAAGACAGTGACACATGTAATGCATATGCCAAAGGGGTATGTAATATAATACTAATACATCTGTAGTAACATATGCCAAAGGGGTATGTAATATAATACTAATACATATGTAGTAACATATGCCAAAGGGGTATGTAATATAATACTAATATATCTGTAGTAACATATGCCAAAGGGGTATGTAATATAATACTAATACATCTGTAGTAACATATGCCAAAGGGGTATGTAATATAATACTAATACATCTGTAGTAACATATGCCAAAGGGGTATGTAATATAATACTAATACATATGTAGTAACATATGCCAAAGAGGTATGTAATATAATACTAATATATATGTAGTAACATATGCCAAAGGGGTATGTAATATAATACTAATACATATGTAGTAACATATGCCAAAGGGGTATGTAATATAATACTAATACATCTGTAGTAACATATGCCAAAGGGGTATGTAATATAATACTAATACATATGTAGTAACATATGCCAAAGGGGTATGTAATATAATACTAATACATCTGTAGTAACATATGCCAAAGGGGTATGTAATATAATACTAATACATCTGTAGTAACATATGGCAAAGGGGTATGTAATATAATACTAATACATATGTAGTAACATATGCCAAAGAGGTATGTAATATAACACTAATATATCTGTAGTAACATATGCCAAAGGGGTATGTAATATAATACTAATACATCTGTAGTAACATATGCCAAAGGGGTATGTAATATAATACTAATACATATGTAGTAACATATGCCAAAGGGGTATGTAATATAATACTAATACATCTGTAGTAACATATGCCAAAGGGGTATGTAATATAATACTAATACATCTGTAGTAAAATATGCCAAAGGGGTATGTAATATAATACTAATACATATGTAGTAACATATGCCAAAGGGGTATGTAATATAATACTAATACATCTGTAGTAACATATGCCAAAGGGGTATGTAATATAATACCAATACATCTGTAGTAACATATGCCAAAGGGGTATGTAATATAATACTAATATATCTGTAGTAACATATGCCAAAGGGGTATGTAATATAATACTAATACATCTGTAGTAACATATGCCAAAGGGGTATGTAATATAATACTAATACATCTGTAGTAACATATGCTGCATATTTTGTCTTGTGCAGTAACCTATTTCAGATAAAATTATGATAAATAAAATAATATATGCTATGGAAATAATGATTCCATGTAGTAAATAGTGTGCATGATTCCATGTAGTAAATAGTGTGCACTCTAAAATGCTCAGGCATTCCCATCATAATTATTATTAAGAATTACCACTATAAATCAATGATAACATAGTTTACTCTTTCAATTTACACTTTACTGTTTGAGAATGTATTAGTACTATATTTGTTTTATTATCTATCAAAATATTAATTATTAAGGAATAATACAAACTTATCTATGCTATTCAATGAAATCCATTTTAGCATATCATTTATTCAAATCAATCACTTTACTCCGGAATATTACACCCATATAAAATATAGGCTAGACTAAAAAGTGTGACAGTGGGTAATCCCCGTGACACAAACATATGTGACACCCCACATCAAAACCAACCACAAGGGAACAAAAAATGAGTTGTTAACAGAAGCAGCTATTTCTTAGTTTTGACAAACACTGCAGTTTATAGGTTCAATGCACACCAATATGAATACAATATGTACCACACAGAGTCTTCTAAGTGACTCTCACGTATCGTTCCACCATAATAGACAAGTGAATTGTTCAAGTGTATAGGTACAATATGATTTAAACAGAGTAATTTTTACTTATTCAGTACACATAGAATGATTAAAACTATGAAACTGAACCTTTGTCTCATGCAATGTTTATTGTTCTACTCCTCTTTCCAGTATGTATTCTTACACACATTTATATATTATTATTATCAAAATCACACATTATAACATACCACGGATTTAGGTAATGTCATTATTTTTTAACTTTGACAACATCAATATAATATATTTTAGCAAAAAAATTTTTTATATTAACACTTGTATTCATTGAAAAAGTACAACTTGTCGTGTTCCTAGGTACATTTCCAGAAGTTCTAGTTATCACGCCGTAAATGAACATGGCACACATTATAAGGTTGCCGAGTTTCAAATCGCTTAGTTAGGGCTTAGCCTTAGGCTTAAGCCTCAGGATTAGCCTAATGCATGTGTATTTAAAAACTGATAACAAACTAACATCAATGACCAAGTCGATGACTTCGCAGTCAGAGTCAGTGTCAGTGTCTGCAATACTGAATACTGAATACACGGTGTTACTTTTTACTAGTTTTATTTTTTAGACAGTTTTATCTTGTGACTTGTCTCGTTCTGTCTGTTAAATCGTTCACCGTGTGCCCTACTTTCCACATAGCGTCTGATATTGGTGATGGGTTGATTTTTCGCTTTTTCGCACAAAAGAGGCGCTTGGAGGTGAAATTTTTCATCCACCACAATTTATATATGGAAGTGTCTTTGTTATCTTTTTCAAAAAGAGAGTTCCATTTGGTCGCTTGTGCATTTGAAAAAAACTGCGTCGTTTCGTACTCAGCTGAGTACATACTCAAGACGTTTTATAACCACTGTTGAGCACGGAAACTCTGGTGAGCATGAAATATCAGACTTGAGCACAGACGAGCTTGATTATGGTTTACAACCTGTACATATGGAGTATTTCAACAAGACACTGTACATCTGGAGGAGTTCAACAAGACACTGTACATCTGAAGGAGTTCAACAAGACACTGTACATCTGGAGGAGTTCAACAAGACACTGTACATCTGGAGGAGTTCAACAAGACACTGTACATCTGAAGGAGTTCAACAAGACACTGTACATCTGGAGGAGTTCAACAAGACACTGTACATCTGGAGGAGTTCAACAAGACACTGTACATCTGGAGGAGTTCAACAAGACACTGTACATCTGGAGGAGTTCAACAAGACACTGTACATATGGAGGAGCTCAACAAGACACTGTACATCTGGAGGAGTTCAACAAGACACTGTACATCTGGAGGAGTTCAACAAGACACTGTACATCTGGAGGAGTTCAACAAGACACTGTACATCTGGAGGAGTTCAACAAGACACTGTACATCTGAAGGAGTTCAACAAGACACTGTACATATGGAGGAGTTCAACAAGACACTGTACATCTGAAGGAGTTCAACAAGACACTGTACATATGGAGGAGTTCAACAAGACACTGTACATATGGAGGAGTTCAACAAGACACTGTACATCTGGAGGAGTTCAACAAGACACTGTACATCTGGAGGAGTTCAACAAGACACTGTACATATGGAGTATTTCAACAAGACACTGTACATCTGGAGTATTTCAACAAGACACTGTACATCTGGAGTATTTCAACAAGACACTGTACATATGGAGTATTTCAACAAGACACTGTACATATGGAGGAGTTCAACAAGACACTGTACATATGGAGGAGTTCAACAAGACACTGTACATATGGAGTATTTCAACAAGACACTGTACATCTGGAGTATTTCAACAAGACACTGTACATCTGGAGTATTTCAACAAGACACTGTACATATGGAGGAGTTCAACAAGACACTGTACATATGGAGTATTTCAACAATACACTATACATATGGAGGAGTTCAACAAGACACTGTACATCTGGAGGAGTTCAACAAGACACTGTACATCTGGAGTATTTCAACAATACACTATACATCTGGAGGAGTTCAACAAGACACTGTACATATGGAGGAGTTCAACAAGACACTGTACATATGGAGGAGTTCAACAAGACACTGTACATCTGGAGGAGTTCAACAAGACACTGTACATCTGGAGGAGTTCAACAAGACACTGTACATCTGGAGGAGTTCAACAAGACACTGTACATCTGGAGGAGTTCAACAAGACACTGTACATATGGAGGAGTTCAACAAGACACTGTACATCTGGAGGAGTTCAACAAGACACTGTACATATGGAGTATTTCAACAAGACACTGTACATCTGGAGGAGTTCAACAAGACACTGTACATATGGAGGAGTTCAACAAGACACTGTACATCTGGAGGAGTTCAACAAGACACTGTACATCTGGAGGAGTTCAACAAGACACTGTACATCTGGAGGAGTTCAACAAGACACTGTACATCTGGAGGAGTTCAACAAGACACTGTACATATGGAGGAGTTCAACAAGACACTGTACATCTGGAGAAGTTCAACAAGACACTTTTGACAAGTGTTTCTTTGTTTTTTCAAGGGAACAAATTTATCAATGATACTCTCAATTTCATATTTTAGAATATGCCAACATTCAATTGTTGTCTTATTCATCAGCATGTTATTCCAATATAGCTTTACTAAGTATTTTCTCATATCCTTTGTGGAAGTTTCTCTTGTATATTTTTTTATTTTTACTTTCTGATTTTACATTGATGTAAAAATGTATTTGATTATGGTCATTGTTACCCAATGGTTCATGTATGTTTACATTGTCCAGTAATTCTTTTTGTGATGACAAACTATATCTAATACAATATCTCCTCTGGTTGGTTCTAGCACGTGCTGAGTAAGGAAGTATCCTGAATTAAAAATAGAAATTTTTGGTCCTCACCAGGCATGGGTTAATTTCAATTGTTAATTTAATTAACTCAATTAAGTTTATTTAGTTAATTAACTTTACAAGAAAGGCTAGATTAATTTAATTTAATTAATTAATTAACTTCATCAAAAGGGGTTAATCTAATTTAATTGACAAATTCACAATTATCTCTCAATTAAGTGCAGATTTAACAGTTGGTATTACTAGGTAGTTCACACCCATGTTACCCAGGCATTTCCAAAAGGCCTGCAGTCACTATTACAGTCATTAGCCTGACAGAGATCAAGTTAAGGCATGTGTGAATGGGAGGGAGAACATCACTGAGCACTAATACTGTCTGAACTGAAGTGAGCTGGTCACTAAGGCAACTGTGAGTTGGCCGGAAGGTCTAGACAATAGAATGTCCTCTGGTAGTGTGATAAGTTGACAAATGATGGCTTCTGCAAATCTTTGTCTAAAGTAAATATGTTTGGTTGGCAACTTGCAGCCAAGTGGACCTATGCAGTGGACCTATGCACTAGACTATGTATCTATTTTTCATATAACATGCAGAGAAAGGTAAAATAGCTTCAGTTTGGGATCTTTTTATAGCGCCAACTAAAATCAAAAGCAAGCCAGTTCTATTGATACATAAAAAATTGTGTATAAATATTTAAATTCTAGTGTATAAATGGGAAACATAATGATTTAGCATTAAAATACTGTATAAATAACAACTTGGTGCATATAAATTATGTATGTAGTTGTAGGTTTTGTTCATTTGGTGGTTGAATATAGAAGCTCCACACCCTGCACATTTGGTGGTTGAATATAGAAGCTCCACACCCTGCACATTTGGTGGTTGAATATAGAAGCTCCACACCCTGCACATTTGGTGGTTGAATATAGAAGCTCCACACCCTGCACATTTGGTGGTTGAATATAGAAGCTCCACACCCTGCACATTTGGTGGTTGAATATAGAAGCTCCACACCCTGCACATTTGGTGGTTGAATATAGAAGCTCCACACCCTGCACATTTTCAGCCACAGCTTTAAAAAAAAATTATTTTAACAAACATCTACAACTTTTAAAATGTTATCACATACCCCATGAACAAATGTCTTGGTATCTAAATATGGTATAAGCAAAACACATTTCTTTTGTAAGTCAACAATAATGTTCAGATTTGTTTGATGATAATAATATTGTTCCTCAGATGTTATAAGTGAAGTAAGTCCGTCAATATATATGAACACTGTACAATCGTGACAGAAACGTTTACGAACCTACTTGTGATTTTAGAACTGTTATAAAATGTGTAAATAACAATTAGCATATTATTATTTTATCAAGTGCTTAAACTTACAAAAAACAGTGACATATGAATGTGATCTGCATTTCTACCAAAACATAATTTAATGGTTAATTGAATTAAAGTTAATTGTTAATTTAATTTAATTGAAGAATTTGGGAGTTTAATTTAATTTAATTGACCTGAGAAATTTGTGAGGTTAATTTAATTGGAACATTTCTGAGTTAATTGTAATTTAATTAATTAACTTTTCAAGTTAAATGCCCCATGCCTGGTCCTCACCCCCTGTACTCTCTAGAGATTTCCATTGTATGTGTCCATGGTTAAAATCTCCCATTATGATACATTCCCCTTTACTAACTTCCTTTATAGCGTTTTGTATTTTTGCGTTATCATCTTCGTTTATGTTTGGACTTCAGTAAACTAATCCAATAGTTAATTTTGAATTTCCTGAAACTATTCTGCACCAAACAGCGTCATCGCAATCTGCTTCTCTTTCTAGTTTTATTTCATAAGCCTGAATAGATTCTTTAAAATATAAAATAACTCCCCCTCCCCTTCTTCCTATTCGATCTCTCCTAAACATTACATATCCTGTCAGTCCTAATTCAGCATCTGTTATGTCTATGTTGGCCCATGATTTGGTTATACCAATTATGTGAGGGTCAATATCCTCTACCATGTTTAATTCGTTTTTCTTATTTACTATGCTCCTTGCATTTAAACACACAAATTTATAACCTGTTCAGAGACGTTTTCCGGACATTATATTATTGGTTTGTCTGTACTAGTGGCCTCTTGTTCTGCTTGAGGCACCTAAGTAACCTACGGCACTAACTAACCCCCATGTTGTCTGTACTAGTGGCCTCTTGTTCTGCTTGAGGCACCTAAGTAACCTACGGCACTAACTAACACCCCTGTTGTCTGTACTAGTGGCCTCTTGTTCTGCTTGAGGCACCTAAGTAACCTACGGCACTAACTAACCCACCTGTTGTCTGTACTAGTGGCCTCTTGTTCTGCTTGAGGCACCTAAGTAACCTATGGCACTAACTAACACCCCTGTTGTCTGTACTAGTGGCCTCTTGTTCTGCTTGAGGCACCTAAGTTACCTACGGCACTAACTAACCCACCTGTTGTCTGTACTAGTGGCCTCTTGTTCTGCTTGAGGCACCTAAGTAACCTATGGCACTAACTAACCCCCCTGTTGTCTGTACTAGTGGCCTCTTGTTGTGCTTGAGGCACCTAAGTAACCTACGGCACTAACTAACCCCCCTGCGGGAGCCCCCTCCAGACAAAAGCCCCTCAATCTAAATATTTACAAAGTACTGATTCCAAAAGGTATTAATTAATTATATTATGTGTAAAGTTTGTTAGAAATTTAGATTGCTACTTGACTAATTATATGTGGAATATTGAAAATCGTAAAATTAATTGGATATTTTGCTTTTGTTAACTTGAAGAAGTTTATATTAAAATCTCCAGGTATTATTATTTCTGAATAATTTTTTTCAAGTGATATTAATAAATTTGTGAATTTGTCTATTAACTGTCTTGGTGTGAATCACCTTATTTCCCTTCGCAAACAAATCTATAGAATTCTATGGAAATTCTATAGAAAATATATATAATTCTACAGAGTAAAGTAGAATTGTGTATAGAAAACAACAGATTGTATAGAAATAGTTTGTTTACTTCAATGTTAAATAGATTTCTATAGAATGCTATGTAATTCTACAGAGCATAGCAGAATACCATTAAAAAAATTATATAGCTGTCCACAAAAATCCTATATATTTTATAAAAAATTCTACAAAATATTCTATTAAAATTCTATAGAATATCTTCTGAATTCTACAGTTGTCTGCAAAAACAAAAACAAAAAATTCTATAGATTTGTTTTGTTAAGGGAGTGTATAGACGTATAGACTGAATTTTGACTTACTCTTCTTTGTGTACATGTGCCCTTCATACGAAAGTTTAGCGCCACCTTTATTATATCTAAGTATTTAGATTTAGGGGCTTTTGTCTGTGGGGCTTATGTCCAAAGAGGTTTTGTCCAGGGGGGATTTGTCCATGGGGCTTATGTCCATAGGGCTTTTGTCAGTGCACCATGCAAAGTATGGCATTATAAAAAAACACTTTTGATATGGGTACGTGAAAAAGTAAGATTTTAGCCATTGTTTTTGCTCAGTCACACAAGACGTAATTCATAGCTGCAAGTGTGATTTCGAAAAAAAAATTCTTATTGCTAAATATCAAGTATCTTTACCGAGGTAATTCAGTTTTTGGCATAAACTAAAAATCGGCAATACCAACCTACAATTGGAAAAAGATAATTGTTCTACAGTATTTGTTGGTTGGGGCAGTGATTCACTGCTTTTACCTTCTCCTGGAGAAGTTTTGATGACTGCTTTGGATATTCAGCATTTTCCTGACATCCTTCAATCTGAGTCCACGGGAAAACTGCACTGAATGTGTCTATGTCTTCAAGGCTGAAGTTTGGGTGCATGAAGATCTGTAATACGAACACAGACAATCTATAGAATGAAGATCTGTAACATGAACACAGGCTATCTGTAACATGAAGATCTGTAATACGAACACAGACAATCTATAGAATGAAGATCTGTAACATGAACACAGGCTATCTGTAACATGAAGATCTGTAATACGAACACAGACAATCTGTAACATGAAGATCTGTAACATGAACACAGACAATCCATAACATGAAGATCTGAAACAAGAACATAGGCTATCTGTAACATAGGCTATCTGTAACATAGGCTGTCTGTAACAGGGTTTGCAGTTTCTTCTGAAGGGCGGTTTTTTCCATGTATTTTTCCAGTTTTTTCCATCCTGGAAGAAATAGTTTCTTCTAGTTTCTTCCAGAAAAAATGGAAGTAACCAAAACAATCTTATAAATAATTTTAAGCTAGTGATATTGATATAAAAACATGGTTTGTAATATTATTATTTCAGGCAAATATGGGCTATTTACGTAAGCTAATTCTTGTTCACTGGTTCAGTAGTGCACATGTATTACTAAGTCAGAGCAGAGTTGCTGTGTTACAGCATTACAAAGTTTAGGTCAACCTGCTTCGAGGAGGTAGACCTAAAGATACAATATGACAGCACTTCACTCGTGTTGGAGTTGCTGGGAAAGCTTTGGCTAGGTGCAACTACTGTGCTCAACAACAAAGTATCAAGGCCTGCAGGATGCCGTCCCATTATACTTCTAGCAACAGTGCAACATTTGCAAATGAGGTAGGCACGAATAATATTATTTATGAATATGATTTAATGTTTTTTCTGTAAATTAAATAACATCATTGCATTAAATGTTTTACCTCTATCTGACTTATAAGCTGTAAGCATGTGTAGCAACTTGATAAAGAAACATCCAAATGTGAGTTACTTTGGTAAGACAGTGAGAAATAGATCAATACTGCCCATGTTGGCATTTAGTCCTGGCCCCTTTTATTTTTTTGGCTGTCATTAATTGTCAACAGCTTGTTGTCATTTGCAGGAAATACTGTCAGGGATTTTACCAGTAATGGGCACAAATATCAAAATTGTCGGGGGATGGCAATTAACATGTTAGTCCAGAAGCTATGTAGGGAAGAGGAAGTTGGATTTGTGGATTTATGGGTTTTGATGGGAGGGCTGATATGTACATGAAGGATGGGCTTCATCTAAGTGGAAAGGGGGCAGCAGTATTCGCGGACGAACTTTCAGCAGCAGTAGATAGTGGCATGGGTACAATGACAAATATTTTTGGTAGTAAACATTGTTTAAACTAGAAGTGCAGGGGGGTTACCTAGATATGTCTCAAGCAGAACAAGAGGCCACAGACAAACCAATATCAAATCGTCCAAAAAACATCTCTGGAAAAGGTTATAGATGCGTATGTTTAAATGCAAGGAGCATAGTAAATAAGAAAAACGAATTAAACATTATGGTAGAAGATATTGACCCTCACATAATTGGTATAACTGAATCATGGGCCAACATAGACATAACAGATGCTGAATTAGGACTGACAGGATACGTAATGTTTAGGAAAGATCGAATAGGAAGAAGGGGAGGGGGAGTTATTTTATATGTTAAAGAATCTATTCAGGCTTATGAAATAAAACTAGAAAGGGAAGCAGATTGCGATGAAGCTGTCTGGTGCAAAATTATTTCATGAAATTCAAAATTAACTATTGGATTAGTTTACCGAAGTCCAAACATAAACGAAGAGGACAACACAAAAATAAAAAACGCTATAAAGGAAGTTAGTAAAGGGGAATGTATCATAATGGGAGATTTTAACCATGGACACATACAATGGAATTCTCTAGAGAGCACAGGGATTGAGGACCAACAATTTCTATTTTTAATCCAGGATAGCTTTCTTACTCAGCATGTGCTAGAACCAACCAGGGGAGAAAATGTATTAGATATAGTTTTGTTATCACAAAAAGAATTAGTGGACAATGTAAAAATATTTGAACCATTGGGTAACAGTGACCATAATCAAATACATTTTGACATCAATGTAAAATCAGAAAGTAAAAATAAGAAAACGTACAAGAGAAACTTCCACAAAGGTAACTACAAAGATATGAGAAAATACTTACCAAAGCTAGATTGGAATAACATGCTGATGAATAATACCGCAATTGAATGTTGGAATATTCTAAAATATGAAATTGAGAGTATCATTGATAAATTTGTTCCCTTCCAAAAACAAGGAAAACGGTGTAGAAAGAAACACTTGTCAAAAGAGGCTATTAGAAAAATAGTGTTAAAACAAACTGTGTGGAGGGTTTATAGGCGTACCAGAAAGGAAGAAGACTATGCAAATTACAAAGAGGCACTTAATGCAGCTACAACTGAAATCAGACAATCTAAAAGAAGCTATGAGTAAAAACTAGCATGTAACATAAATAAAAAATGACAGCAAGACTTTTTATGCATATGTCAGGAGTAAACAAAACGTACAAGACAAGGTTGGACCTCTAGAAGACAGTGCTGGAAATATAATATCACAGGGGTTTTTAATGGCGGAAGACCTAAATGGTTACTTCAGTTCAGTGTTTACCAAAGAAGATATTAGTTCATTACCAGTTGCTAATGCTAAATTTCAGGAGGCTAAATCTGACTATTTAGGACCGTTAGTTGTAACTCCAGAAATGGTAGCTAAGAAAATAAAGGCAATGAAGGATAATAAATCACTGGGAGTGGATGGGATTCCTCCAAAATTACTAATGGAAACAGTAGAACAAATCAGTATACCACTTGCAAGAGTATTCAACTTGTCATTAAAAGAGGGAGTTGTTCCGTTTGAATGGAAAGAAGCAAACATCTTACCATTATTTAAAAAGGGTTCAAGAAATAAGTCAGAGAATTACAGACCAGTGAATTTAACGTCAGTGATTTGTAAATTATTAGAAAGGTTAATTAAAGACCATATGGTGGACTTCCTCGTTAAGCATAAATTATTCAATTCATCTCAACATGGATTCCTTAAAGCGAGGTCATGCTTAACAAATATGTTATGTTTTTTAGAAGAAATCACTAAGTGGATAGACGTGGGATCGCCAGTAGATATTATCTACTTAGATTTTCAGAAAGCTTTTGACAAAGTGCCACATCAAAGATTACTACTTAAATGGTATCGGGGATAGCATAACTGACTAGATAGAACAATGGCTGACTGACAGAAGACAACAAGTTGTAGTAGATGGAGAAGTTTCAAATTGGAAATCGGTTTTGAGTGGGGTACCTCAAAGATCAGTATTAGGACCTATATTATTCTTAATATATATATGACTTGGACGACAGTATAACAAGTAATGTACTGAAATTTGCGGATGACACAAAACTGTTTAGAAAGGTTAATACTGATGGTGATAAACAACATTTACAAAATGATCTAGACAGATTAGTGAAATGGTTTGAGAAATGGCAGATGTTGTTCAATTTTGGGAAATGTAAATGCCTACATACAGGACATGGGAACTTTGATGTAAACTATAAAATGGGAGATACTGTTCTGGGTACTACTGTAAAAGAAAAGGACTTAGGAGCGCTGATATGAAAGTTTCAGAGCAGTGTGGTATTGCAGCTTCAAAGGGTAATACAATTCTAGGATTGATTAGAAGAAACATAACATACAAGGGAAAAAAGTTAATTATACCTCTGTATAAAGCAATAGTTAGACCTAATTTAGAATACTGTATACAAGCTTGGAGACCATATCGTAAGAAGGATATAGATACGCTTGAACGCATACAGAGGAGAGCAACTAAAATGATTCCAGAACTGAGAGACCTTAGTTATGAAGAACGCCTGAAAGAATGTGGTTTAACAACTCTAGAGACAAGGAGGTTAAGAGGAGATCAGACTGAAGTTTTTAAGATACTGAATGGGTATGAAAATATTAATAGAAATATGTTTTTCTCACTCAAGAAAGATAGCAGAGCTAGAGGACATGAAGTAAAATTTGTAAAGGATCAATGTAGATTGGACATCAGGAAGCACTCGTTCTCACAGAGGACAATAAATGAATGGAACAAATTGTCTACAGATTGTGTAACTGCTAGCAGCGTGAATATGTTTAAAAACAAGGTTAACACATATCTCAGGAGGGCGGGTTATAAGTAGATGAACATTGTTGGACTCTCAATAAGCCAATGGCTTCCTTGTCCACTTGCCATCTGGGCCTTTGGCTTGGATGGCAAATCTTGTTAAATCTTGTTGTCAGCAGTTTCCTCTCATTTGTTGTCCACAATTGTCTGTCATTTATTGTCAGCAGCTTATTGTTATTTGTTGTCCACATTTGACTGTCATTTATTGTCAGCAGCTTGCTTTCTGCTGTTGTCAAGAGTTGTCTGTCATTTATTTTCAGCAGCTTGCTGTCATTCATTGTCAGCAGCTTGCTGTTATTTGTTGTCAGCAGTTTGCTGTCATTTGCTGTCATCAGCTTGCTGCCATTTGTTATCAGCAACTGGGTCATTCCAGATCCTACGCGCAGCGACAGAGAAAGTATGTTTGCCCAAGTTAAGTTAAGTTTTAGAAACAATAAGTTGTTGTGAAATGGATGATGCAATATAAATAAAGTATAGTCATATCGCATGAAAACCATTGTAATTGAATTTGTATGCTGTTAGTTATCCAAAGGTTTCTATAAATTCAATGTAAGGCATTGTAAGCCCTACATTTGTTGTCATAGAACACTTACCTTTGGAATAGTATCAAACTGTGTCTGGTATTTCTCTGCAAAATAAGTCATCGAAAGTCATCAGAAGAATGTATTATATATTGTTTTGTCTTCACAAAATGAATAAGTGGACAATGTCAAAATACACGAACCATTCATTGGGTAACAGTGATCATAATAAAATACATGTTGATGTCAAAGTAAATTCAGAAAGCAAAAATAAAAAGTAATACAGGAGGAACTTATAGGAGGAACTTCCACAAAGGTAAATATAAAGAGATGAGAAAATACTTAGCAGAACTAGATTGGATTAACATGCTGAGGAATAAGACTGCAATTTAATATTGGAACATTCTAAAATATGAAATTGAGAGTATTATGTAACAATTTGTTCCATTGAAAAAACAAAGAAAACAGTCTGGAAAAACACTTGTCAAAAGAAGCTATTAAAAAATACCATACAAGCAAACTATGTGGAGTGTTTATAGGCGTACCAGATAGGATGAAGACTATGTGGAGTGTTTATAGGCGTACCAGATAGGATGAAGACTATGTGGAGGGTTTATAGGCGTACCAGAAAGGATGAAGACTATGTGGAGGGTTTATAGGCGTACCAGAAAGGATGAAGACTATGTGGAGGGTTTATAGGCGTACCAGATAGGATGAAGACTATGTGGAGGGTTTATAGGCGTACCAGATAGGATGAAGACTATGTGGAGTGTTTATAGGCGTACCAGATAGGATGAAGACTACACAAATTACAAAGAGGCACTTAATGCAGCTATGACCGAAAAAATAAATCTAAAAGAAGCTATTAGCAAAAATTAGCATGTAACATAAAAAATGACAGCAAGAGTTTTTATGTCAGGAGTAAACAAAATGTATGAGACAAGGTCGGACTTCTAGAAGACAGTGTTGGAAATATATCACAAGGTTTTTTAATGGCGGAAGACCTAAATGGATACTTCAGTTCAGTGTTTACCAGAATGGATATTAGTTCATTACCAGTTTCAGATGTTAAATTTCAGGAAGCTAAATCGGATTATTTAGGTAGTTAACTGTAACTCCAGAAAATAAAGGCTACGAAGGAAAATAAATCACCTGGAGTGGATGGAATTCCTCCAAAACTACTAATGGAAACAGTAGAACAAATTATTATACCACTTGCAAGAGTATTCAACCTGTCATTAAAAGAGGGGATGGTTCCTGTTGAATGGAAAGAAGCAAACATCATACCATTATTTAAAAAGGGTTCAAGAAATAAGTCAGAGAATTACAGACCAGTGAGTTTAACATCAGTGATTTGTAAATTATTAGAAACGTTAATTAAAAACCATATGGTGGTAATAAATTATTAAATCCATCTCAACATGGATTCCTAAAAGCGAGGTCATGCTTAACAAATATGTTATAGTAATATATTTATTTGGACTATAGTGTGTACAACTCAGCTAAAATAATGTTTAGTGGGTACATAAAACAGAACAACAACTCGTCTTTGATTAAAAAGAACTGCTACACATTCTCTATGTTGTACAATACATCCTTTGTAAATGAAACTTTGCTTAGTAGCTTCTCATCCAGCCCTTCTTGATAGTGGTTTTGAATATTATAAAAATAATTAGTGTTCATATTACAGAAGGTTGTGGCATAAAGTTTGCATTGTGACAATATATAATTGAAACTTTTAGACATATGTGAACCACTACAGTATTACCTGCCTTCAACGGACCCTCCGATGAGCGGACACCTGCTATGGCGGGACACTTTCTTAATGTACGGACTGTTTTACCATGTTAAGGTCCCTCTGATGAGCGGACACCTGCTATGTCGGGACACTTTCTCAATGTACGGACTGTTTTACCATGTTAAGGTCCCTCTGATGAGGGGACACCTGCTATGGCGGGACACTTTCTCAATGTACGGACTGTTTTACCATGTTAAGGTCCCTCTGATGAGGGGACACCTGCTATGGCGGGACACTTTCTCAATGTACGGACTGTTTTACCATGTTAAGGTCCCTCTGATGAGGGGACACCTGCTATGGCGGGACACTTTCTCAATGTACGGACTGTTTTACCATGTTAAGGTCCCTCTGATGAGGGGACACCTGCTATGGCGGGACACTTTCTCAATGTACGGACTGTTTTACCATGTTAATGTCCCTCTGATGAGGGGACACCTGATGAACACGGCCAACAGACAGGATATTTTGGTTTTCTGTCCCTGCTAAGGCGGACAGGAATCATTATTTTCGTAATTTTTTGCTCAAAATATTTTATTTCCCAAATGGCGACGGACAAATAGCACGGCGTGTAGTGGATAAAACAACGTTATATTGCGAATTCGGATGTAAGGCTGTTGGTCGTGGACCCCGATTTTCTGCTGCCGGGGGAAATGCCAAATGGGCCTGCTTAAACCTACTTAAAATTGCTTTGACAATTCCCAAGAAACAGGTGAACAATGTCAACGACAATGAACGAGTGTCAACAAGTTGTTTGTTTGGCGCTGCCGCCGACATCAATCGCTGATGTTGGCTTCGCTTAGGCGGTTTGAAATTGCAATCGAGATTCACAAATACGCCTCGCATAAGAATCAGATAAACAGTCTTAAAGTCAATGCTGATGCGCCCCGTTGTCAATTTGTCAAATTTTCAAATTTTGGCAGCGTCCACTGTGGCTGTGAAGGCCGATTCTTGAGTGGCAGTCCTTGCTACAGCCAAAGCAGACGAAACAGGATGACATTGGTGGTAGTGCTGCTTTTTGTTTTCGCCGCATCCTCTTCTCAGCCGCATGCTGGTGTTTCTTTTCATCTGCCCTTTCAATGCCTCTGTGTGTTGCCTGACGCCAAGCAGTGCGGTCTTCGGCCACTGCTTCCCAGCCTTTGGGGCTGATGTCACAGGCCTTCATGTCACGATTGCAGGCATCCTTGAATCTGAGGGCTGGGCGTCCCACTGGCCTCGCGCCACTGGTGAGTTGTCCATAGAGGATGTCTTTCGGCAAGCGGCCGTCCTCCATGCGCCGTACATGGCCCAACCAGCGCAGGTGTCGCTGGCTCAGCAGTGATCCACAAACAGCATCTCCCTGACGTATACCTCTGTCACCTTTGTTTTGGCACGCAGACGTGCCAGGTTGAACAGCTTCCCATCAGATCTGGTGTGCAGGTAGATATCGTTTGAGGAAGAGTCGAAGGCATATGACAGAAGGAGGGAGAAGAAGATCCCAAACAATGTTGGAGCAAGGACACAGCCTTGCTTGACACCGCTGCAGACAGGGAAGGGCTCCGATGTGGAACCATCGTACACAACAGTACCCTTCATGTTCTCATGGAAGGAGACCACCATGCTGCGTAGCTTGGGAGGGCAGCCGATCTTCTCAAGTAGGCAGAAGAGTCCCTTCCTGCTGACAAGATCGAAGGCCTTGGTTAAGTCAATGAATGCCACGTAGAGGGGCATTTCCTGTTCTCTGCACTTTTCCTGGAGCTGGCGTACTGAGAAGATCATATCTATGGTGGATCTTCCTGCTCTGAACCCGCACTGGGATTCTGGGTAGACATGTGAGGCAAGTTTCTGAAGTCTGATTAGTAGGACCCGAGCGAAGGCCTTCCCCACAATGCTCAGTAATGATATGCCCCTATAGTTGTTGCAGTCACTGCAGTCGCCTTTGTTTTTGTACAAGGTGACTATTGTAGCATCCTGCAGTACTATGTATGCAGTACTAATATGACAATGGGGTGAAATGGCATGCCTCCAATCTAAATGATGCGAAACCAACATGCCAAAGGTGCTACCGGTGCACGAAAATACGAATTCGTCATCCGCATATGAAACGACAAATCGATGCTAAGTCGTGCATCATAAATTTATGCTTCGGTCGAGATCAGTTGAAAATCGAGGTGAAACGATTATTAATTCTGCCTATTGTCGTTTTCTATGTTTAATCAGCTTACATACTGCGTGTGTCAACTCATATACGTTTTCGGCTGCTCAAATCCAGGTTATTATTTTCGATTTGTAGGCCTATTAGTTCAGTACATCGTCATCATAGTTCCATAATGGTATACGTACATGTATTTTATTCAGTTAACGATTAAACAGGGTGTGACATTTAAAAATAATACACATTGATGGTAGTTGACTCGTTTAATAAGCTCTATAAACTGCATATTGCCAAATAAGACAGTGCTGCAAGCACACTGTGGCTTCGACAGCGTTCTTGGACTTGGAGCAGCGGGCGGCGATCACTGTTGGTTAGTAGCACCCTGGTGGCAGACATGGGAACACCTAACACGCCTTATTTCAGCCATCCACTCCAGTATGCCTGTCCCTCCGATGAGGGGACACCTGCCATGTAGGGACACTTTTGCTTGGATACAGAAGTGTCCGTTGAAGGCAGGTACTACTGTACCGTGAAAAGCTAGATGAGAAAGCATATTAAAACTGGTGTTATTGCATTTTAAGCAACTGCATAATTCGATTCATCATCTGAATTAAAATGTGGAGATATTCCATTAAAAGTGGTGCCATATTACAACGGGTGCAACCAGGTAGATAAGTTTCCTGATACCCTTGCACCACGCAGAATAAAACTCATCTACATATTACAACGGGTGCAACCAGGTAGATAAGTTTCCTGATACCCTTGCACCACGTAGAATAAAACTCATCTACATATTTATCTTGCAAGTTCCAGAGACATACACCATAGAAAGAGGTTTTTAACAAGATTTAACAAGATTGCCATCCCAAACAACAAGTTCCAGATGGCAAGTGGACAACGAAGCCATTGGCTTATCAAGAGTCCAACGATTTTCTCATCTATGTGTAGCCCGCCCTTATCAAATATCTATCAATTCTATTTTTAAACATATTCACACTACTAGCATTAACACAATCATTTGGCAGTTTGGTCCATTAATTTATCACCCTCTGTGAGAAAGATTACTTTCTCGTGTTCAACCTACACTGCTCCTTAACTAATGCTGCTTTGTGTCGTCTGATTCTACTGCCTTCTTTAAGTTTGAAGAACATATTCCTATCAACATCCTCATAACTGTTCACCATTTTAAACACTTCTATTTGGTCTCCTCTTAGAACTCTGCATGGAAATGCTCTAATTCTACCTGGAAACGTTCTTTGAGAATCTCCTGCCGGTCCCAAGCCCGGAAAAAAGAGGAGGGTTGGGTGTGGGGCCAGCGACCCCACCCCGTAAAAACAGCATAGCCACGGAAACTGAAACAAGAGAAAGCTGCACCGGGCGGTAGGAGAGAAGCAGAACAGGCAACTGGAGTTATGAAGGATGGGGACCAAACCCGCAAGGAAGTCTTCAACCCGATGGCGGATCTCCTTACACCCAAAACTTTTATCAACATCGGATGCTGGAATGTGAGAACACTATATCAGACAGGAAGACTGGCACAGGTTCTCCAGGAAATGCACCAATACAAAATCAGCCTTCTAGGTATCATGGAGGCTTGATGGACTGGAGCTGGAAAACGACAACTGGCGACAGAAGACACCATACTGTGGTCAGGCAGAGAGGACAACCAGCATCGACAGGGAGTAGCCCTGATCATCCAGAAGGAGAAAGGCAACACTCTTCTTGAATGGAAATCAATAAATGAACGACTTCTTTATGCTAGATTTAAGTCCAGGTTTATTAAACTCTCAGTGGCAACCTGTTATGCACCTACAGAAGAAGCAGAACAAGAGGAAAAGGACAACTTCTATGACAGTCTTCAGTCAACTTTGGAAGACATCCCCAACATGACATACCAGTGGTTCTTGGGGATTTCAATGCATGAGTTGGGAGCGACAACACTGACAGGGAAAGGATCATGAGTTGGGAGCGACAACACTGACAGGGAAAGGATCATGAGCAAACACGGAACAAGTACAATGACTAATAACGGCAGCAGATTGTGTGACATATGTGGGGAGAATGACCTCGTGATTGGAGGGACATTCTTCCAACACAAGACAATACATAAGCTGACATGGAGATCCCCAGATGGCAGAACTGAGAGTCAAATAGATTACATCCTTGTAAATGGAAAATGGAGACGTTGGCAGCAACCACAACCTGTTGATAGGGAAACTTGCACTGAAACTGAGTAAGGCAAAGACAGCAGAGAAGAAGAAACAGCTTTTTGATACCGCCAAGCTACAAAATCCAGAAACCAAGCAACAGTTCACAATTGCTCTGAAGAACAGTTTTGGTATTCTGCAGGAGGAAACAGAGATGACAATACACATTTTCAACATGGCCATGGAGCTAGCAGGGAAAGCAGTGAAAGGCTACAGAAGAGCAAAAAACAGCAGTGGATTTCCACATCAACTTGGGACAAAATAGACCAAAGGAAAGGAATAAAGAAAAAGCTGCTCACCACAAAGTCTCCAAGACTCAAAGAAAGACTTTCAAGAGAATACTTACAAAAAGACAAAGAAGTAAAAAGGAGTACCAGAGCAGACAACGCACTTACATTGAAAACCTCGCAGAAGACGCAGAAGCAGCAACAAGAAGAAAGGATATGAAGTCACTCTACCAAATAACCAAGAAGCTGAAAGGAGATACAGGTCCAAACCAGAATCTCCCACTGAAAGATGCAGATGGAAAGATCATCACAGTCGAGAAAGAGAAGATAGAGAGATGGAAGGAGCATTTCCAACAGGTTCTCAATCGTGCAGATCCACCCAGACTTGCAGACATCCCGGAGGCAGAAGATGCCCATGAAATCAACCTCGACCAAATCACAGAAGCAGAAGTCAGAGAATCCATTAAAGCCCAGAAAAATGTAAAAGCATCAGGAAGCGACAGCGTCTGCGCAGAAATGCTGAAAGCAGATGAACAAGAGACACCCAGAATCCTCTGCCAGATCTTCCAGAGATTATGGGATGAAGAAGACACACCAGATGATTGAAAGACAGGCACAATTATCAAGCTACCAAAGAAGGGCGACTTGGGGAACTGTAACAACTGGCGGGGCATAACCTTGTTATCAATGACATGCAAGATTTTCAGCCGCATAATCCTGAAGAGAATATCAGCAGCTACTGATACAATCCTCCGCCAGGAACAAGCCGGGTTCAGAAGAGGCAAGTCATGCATCAGACCACATTTTTACGCTAGGGCAGATTTTGGAACAAAGCACGGAATGGAACAGTACGATCTACATTGCCTTCATTGACTTTGAAAAGGCCTTTGACAGCCTTCACAGAGAATCCTTGTGGAGAATACTACATCACTACGGGATCCCACAGAAGATGGTAAATGTGATCAAGATACTTTACACAGACGTCCAGTGTCAAGTAACCTGTAACAGTCACATGTCAGACAGCTTTAGCGTAAAATCCGGAGTAAAACAGGGATGCATTCTCTCACCATTTCTTTTCACCCTTGCCATTGACCGGCTGATGACAGAAATCGCCAAAAATGGAAACAGAGGCATCAGATGGACACTTACCTCAATCTTGGAAGACCTGGAATATGCAGATGACATTGGACTGCTGTCTAGCAGGCACAAGGACATGCAAGAAAAGATGGACAAACTCACAACAACAGCACCACAGATTGGGTTAAAGCTCAACACAGCAAAAACCAAACTGATGAGGATCAACTACAAGACAGATAACCCCATCACCATAAACAACATAACCAACAGTGATGCTTTGGAAGATGTTCAGGACTTTGCATACCTGGGAAGCAAAATCACAACAGATGGAGACTCTGCAAAAGATGCCAAGCCTAGAACCAGAAAGGCAAGTCAGACCTTCGCTATGTCGAAGCCCATCTGGAAATCCAAGCAACTGAGATTTGAAACAAAACTGAGACTGTACAATAGTAATGTTCTCAGTGTACTTCTCTGTGGCTCCGAGTGCTGGAAACTGACAGCCAAGCTAGCACACAAGAAACTGACAGCCAAGCTAGCACACAAGAAACTGACAGCCAAGCTAGCACACAAGAAACTGACAGCCAAGCTAGCACACAAGAAACTGACAGCCAAGCTAGCACACAAGCTTGAGACCTTCCAAAACAGGTGTCTACGGAGATCCTAGGAGTATTTTGGCCCAACACCATTACTAATGAAGAGCTGCACCGCAAAACAGACGCAACATCCTTGGCCAGATAACACAGATAAATAAGAGAAGATGGAGATGGCTTGGACACGTGTTCCGAATGTCACCTGGTGCAATGCCCAAGACAGCCTTACGCTGGACAGCAGATGGTAAAAGGAGACGTGGTCGCCCAAAAGAAACATGGAGACGAACAGTGGAGAAGGAGATGAAAGAATGCGGCTTGACATGGAACACAATCACCAAATGGGCTACAGACCGACAGCAGTGGCGCTCTCTTGTTGATGCTTTATGTGCCACCTGGCACGAAGACGACTACGGGAGAAAGACAGTATTCTTTCTAGCTTGTCTATGTCCTTTTTATGATACAGCCTCCATGCTTGAATACAATATTCCAAATGTGGTCTAACTATTGCTTTGTACAGGGGTACAATTAGCTGTTTATCCTTATACATGATAGTTCTCCTAATTAGCCCTAGAATTTTCGAAGCAGCAATCCGACATTGCTCTGAAACTTTCATGTCATCACTAAATGTTACTCCTAAGTCCTTTTCTTGTGTGTTCTACCTAGTACAGCATCCCCCATTTTATATTCTTCGTCCATGTTTCCATGTCCTATGTGTATACATTTACACTTCCAAAAATTGAATAACATTTGCCATTTTTTTACCATTAAACTAATTTATCTAGATCATCCTGTAAACTTTGTTTATCTGTATAATTAGTAACCTTTCTGAATAATTATGTGTCATCTGCAAATTTGAGTACTTTGCTGGATGTGTCATCTTCCAAATCATTTATATATATGAAAAACAGTATAGGGCCTAATACTGATCCCTGTGGTACCCCACTCAAAACCGATTTCCAGTTTGAAATCTCACCATCTACTATTACTCTCTGTATTCTGTGTATAAAGCCACTTTTTTATCCAGTTGATTACATCATTACCTATACCATGGGCTTTTAGTTTAAGTAACAATCTTTGATGTGGCACGTTATCGAAAGCTTTCTGAAAATCTAAGTAGATACTATCTAATGGCGATCCCTCATATATCCACTTAGTGATTTCGTCCAAAAAATATAACATATTTGTTAAGCACGACCTCGCTTTTAGGAATCCATGTTGAGATGAATTTAATAATTTATGCCTGGCAAGGAAGTCCACTACATCCACTGGTGACCCGTCATCTACCCACTTTGTTATTTCTTCAAAAAAACATAAGAGATTGGTTAGACATGACCTTGCTTTTAGGAACCCATGTTGATATGTATTTATTAATTTATGTTTTACAAGGAATTCCACCATGTGGTCTCAAATTAATGTTTCGAATAATTTACATACAACTGATGTTAAACTCACTGGTCTGTAATTTTCTGGTTTGTTCCTCGATCCCTTCTTAAATAGCGGTGTAATGTTTGCCTCTTTCCATTCTGAAGGAATTAAGGTACAGTACATTATGTTTTTAGGAAGAAGTCACTAAGTGTTGAGATAGACGTGGGATCATCAGCAGATTTTATCTTAGATTTTCAGTAAGCATTCTACAAAGTGCCACATCAAAGATTACTACTTATATTAAAAGTCCATGGTATCAGGGATGGCATAATTAACTGGATAGAACAATGGCTGACTGACAGAAGACAGCGTGTTGTAGTAGATGTGCAGGTTTCAAATTGGAGATGAGTTTTGAGTGGGGTACCACAAGGAACAGTTTTGAGTGGGGTACCACAAGGATCAGTTTTGAGTGGGGTACCACAAGGATCAGTTTTGAGTGGGGTACCACAAGGATCAGTTTTGAGTGGGGTACCACAAGGATCAGTTTTGAGTGGGGTACCACAAGGATCAGTTTTGAGTGGGGTACCACAAGGATCAGTATAAGGACCTTTATTATTCTTAATATATATCAATGACTTGGACGATAATAATCAAGCAACGCACTGAAATTTATGGATGACACAAGTGTTTAGAAAGGTTAAATTTATGGATGACACAAGTGTTTAGAAAGGTTAAATTTTTAGTGATAGAGAACATTTACAAAACGATGTTGAAAAATGGCAGATTTTATAAAATTTTGGGAAATGTACATGCTTACATACAGTATGCGGGAACTTGGATGTAAACTATAAAATATGAGATATTGTTCTAGGTACTACCGTAAAAGAAAAGGACTTAGGAGTAACAATAAGCGCTGATATGAAAGTTTCAGAACAGTGTGGTATTGCAGCTTCAAATGGTAATAAAATTCTTGAATTGATTAGAAGAAATAAAACATATAAGGAAAAAGAGCTAATTATACTTTTGCATAAAGCAATAGTAAGGCCTCATTTAGAATATTGTATTCAAGCTTGGATACCATATTGTAAGAAGGATATAGATATGGTTGAATGAATACAGAGGAGAGCAACTAAAATGATTCCAGAACTGAGAGACCTTAGTTATGAAGAATGCCTAAAAGAATGTGGTTTAACAACTCTAGAGACAAGGAGGTTAATAGGAGATCAAACTGAAGGGTTTAAGATATTGAATGGGTATGAAAATATTGATAGAGATATTTTTTCGCACTCAAGAAAGATAGTAGAATTAGTAAGGTAACATTAGTAAAGGATCAGTGTAGATTGGATATAAGGAAGTACTCATTATCACAGAGGACAATAAATGAATGGAACAAATTATCTATAGATTGTGTAAATGCTAGCAGTATGAATATGTTTCACAATATCACAAATGCTGCTTCATATTTTAATCATAAGATAAAATGAGGGTTTCAAGCACATACTTGCTGAGCTAGCTCTGATGTTGTAAACCGCTTAGCCATCTTGGCTAAAGCCCCCTAATTTTGTTTAGCTAAATACAAATTGCTTTAGCCAAATGTGTTACATGCATCAAGACAACAACAAACGCTCATGTATTCTGCATGCTTTTTATCGAAAATGCTGGTGGCCAAATTGGCTCAAATGAATAACTTCTGTTTAGCCAAATCTGATGCCATGTGGCCTATGGCCCAAATGGCCACCAGTAGCCGTAGCCTAGACTTGTGTATAACTCTTGTGTCAAGTAGCCCTAGCCTAGACTTGTGTATAACTCTTGTGGGGCGTGGTGGTCGAGTGGTACAGCGTCGGACTTTCGGTCGAGGGGACCGGGTTCAAACCACCTGTGGCAGAGCGTCGGACTTTTCGGTCGAAGGGACCGGGGTTCAAAACCACCTGCTGCCGTTTCAAAACCTGGGCAAATTTGTTCACCCCACTTTGCTCGTGTCTTTCGGAAGAGACACTAAAAGCCGTTGGTCCCTTCTACCTGGTGTCTATGCCAGGGGAAGTAAAAGATCCCACACAGGGGGTAAATGTGTAACCTGTTGTGGACTCAAAGAATGGTGGTCTCTATCTCTAACCCACCAATTCCCGGCATGTGAGAGGCGCCGAATGACAGAATCATCAACATAATGATGCTGGCCGTTTAATGGAAGAAGAAGAAGAAGTAGCCCTAGCCTAGACTTGTGTATAACTCTTGTGTCAAGTAGCCCTAGCCTAGACTTGTGTATAACTATTGTGTCAAGTAGCCCTAGCCTAGACTTGTGTATAACTCTTGTGTCAAGTAGCCCTAGCCTAGACTTGTGTATAACTCTTGTGTCAAGTAGCCCTAGCCTAGACTTGTGTATAACTCTTGTGTCAAGTAGCCCTAGCCTAGACTTGTGTATAACTCTTGTGTCAAGTAGCCCTAGCCTAGACTTGTGTATAACTCTTGTGTCAAGTAGCCCTAGCCTAGACTTGTGTATAACTCTTGTGTCAAGTAGCCCTAGCCTAGACTTGTGTATAACTCTTGTGTCAAGTAGCCCTAGCCTAGACTTGTGTATAACTCTTGTGTCAAGTAGCCCTAGCCTAGACTTGTGTATAATTCTTGTGTCAAGAAGAGTGCACAAACTGTAAGCGACTGGAATAAACTACCATCATTCATTGCTAACATAACAAATATAAACAACTTCAAACAAGAAGTGTTTAATAATCTACACCACCAGGAAGACGAACTTAATTGCTACTAACTGCATCAAACATATGTGCACAATTTCTTCTTGTTTGGCTCTTAAATAGTGTTGAGAATATTGTTTCAGATTCAGATCATATTCAGCCATTAAGTTGAACAAAGCATTACCACATCTACACCGAGAGCAAACGGTGCAGTAGCAATTAACTCACCAGGTTTGTGACTCAGCAACACTGGAAATGCACAATCCAGCTCGTCTAGTCCACATACTGAACTTGAAAGGCATTTCATGTGGTCTCTGTGCTTCTGAAAAAGAATGAAATCCATTTACTAAATCGTTGAGCAACAACTGTGGATGTAAAGTACATATACTACATCAATGAGCAACAACTGTGAATGTAAAGTCCATATACTACATCAATGAGCAACAACTGTGAATGTAAAGTCCATATACTACATCAATGAGCAACAACTGTGGATGTAAAGTCCATATACTACATCAATGAGCAACAACTGTGGATGTAAAGTCCATATACTACATCAATGAGCAACAACTGTGGATGTAAAGTCCATATACTACATCATTGAGCAACAACTGTGGGTGTAAAGTACATATACTACATCAATGAGCAACAACTGTGGATGTAAAGTCCATATACTACATCAATGAGCAACAACTGTGGGTGTAAAGTCCATATACTACATCAATGAGCAACAACTGTGGATGTAAAGTACATATACTACATCAATGAGCAACAACTGTGGATGTGAAGTCCATATACTACATCAATGAGCAACAACTGTGGATGTAAAGTCCATATACTACATCAATGAGCAAGAACTGTGGGTGTAAAGTACATATACTACATCAATGAGCAACAACTGTGGATGTAAAGTACATATACTACATAAATGAGCAACAACTGTGGATGTGAAGTCCATATACTACATCAATGAGCAACAACTGTGGATGTAAAGTCCATATACTACATCAATGAGCAAGAACTGTGGGTGTAAAGTACATATACTACATCAATGAGCAAGAACTGTGGGTGTGAAGTACATATACTACATCAATGAGCAACAACTGTGGATGTGAAGTCCATATACTACATCAATGAGCAACAACTGTGGGTGTAAAGTACATATACTACATCAATGAGCAACAACTGTGGGTGTAAAGTCCATATACTACATCAATGAGCAACAACTGTGGATGTAAAGTACATATACTACATCAATGAGCAACAACTGTGGGTGTAAAGTCCATATACTACATCAATGAGCAACAACTGTGGGTGTAAAGTACATATACTACATCAATGAGCAACAACTGTGGATGTAAAGTACATATACTACATCAATGAGCAACAACTGTGGGTGTGAAGTCCATATACTACATCAATGAGCAACAACTGTGGATGTGAAGTCCATATACTACATCAATGAGCAACAACTGTGGATGTGAAGTCCATATACTACATCAATGAGCAACAACTGTGGATGTAAAGTCCATATACTACATCAATGAGCAACAACTGTGGATGTAAAGTCCATATACTACATCAATGAGCAACAACTGTGGGTGTAAAGTCCATATACTACATCAATGAGCAACAACTGTGGATGTAAAGTCCATATACTACATCAATGAGCAACAACTGTGGATGTAAAGTACATATACTACATCAATGAGCAACAACTGTGGATGTAAAGTACACATACTACATCAATGAGCAACAACTGTGGGTGTAAAGTCCATATACTACATCAATGAGCAACAACTGTGGGTGTAAAATCCATATACTACATCAATGAGCAACAACTGTGGATGTGAAGTACATATACTACATCAATGAGCAACAAATGTGGATGTAAAGTCCATATACTACATCAATGAGCAACAACTGTGGATGTAAAGTACATATACTACATCAATGAGCAACAACTGTGGATGTAAATTACATATACTACATCAATGAGCAACAACTGTGGATGTAAAGTCCATATACTACATCAATGAGCAACAACTGTGGATGTAAAGTACATATACTACATCAATGAGGAACAACTGTGGATGTAAAGTCCATATACTACATCAATGAGCAACAACTGTGGATGTAAAGTACATATACTACATCAATGAGCAACAACTGTGGATGTAAAGTACATATACTACATCAATGAGCAACAACTGTGGATGTAAAGTACATATACTACATCAATGAGGAACAACTGTGGATGTAAAGTCCATATACTACATCAATGAGCAACAACTGTGGATGTAAAGTCCATATACTACATCAGTGAGCAACAACTGTGGATGTAAAGTACATATACTACATCAATGAGCAACAACTGTGGATGTAAAGTCCATATACTACATCAATGAGCAACAACTGTGGATGTAAAGTCCATATACTACATCAATGAGCAAGAACTGTGGGTGTAAAGTCCATATACTACATCAATGAGCAACAACTGTGGATGTAAAGTCCATATACTACATCAATGAGCAACAACTGTGGATGTAAAGTCCATATACTACATCAATGAGCAACAACTGTGGATGTAAAGTCCATATACTACATCAATGAGCAACAACTGTGGGTGTAAAGTCCATATACTACATCAGTGAGCAACAACTGTGGATGTAAAGTCCATATACTACATCAATGAACAACAACTGTGGATGTGAAGTCCATATACTACATCAATGAGCAACAACTGTGGATGTAAAGTCCATATACTACATCAATGAGCAACAACTGTGGATGTAAAGTCCATATACTACATCAATGAGCAACAACTGTGGATGTAAAGTCCATATACTACATCAATGAGCAACAACTGTGGGTGTAAAGTCCATATACTACATCAATGAGCAACAACTGTGGATGTAAAGTCCATATACTACATCAATGAGCAACAACTGTGGATGTAAAGTCCATATACTACATCAATGAGCAACAACTGTGGATGTAAAGTCCATATACTACATCAATGAGCAAGAACTGTGGGTGTAAAGTCCATATACTACATCAATGAGCAACAACTGTGGATGTAAAGTCCTATACTACATCAATGAGCAACAACTGTGGATGTGAAGTCCATATACTACATCAATGAGCAACAACTGTGGATGTAAAGTCCATATACTACATCAATGAGCAACAACTGTGGATGTAAAGTCCATATACTACATCAATGAGCAACAACTGTGGATGTAAAGTCCATATACTACATCAATGAGCAACAACTGTGGATGTAAAGTCCATATACTACATCAATGAGCAACAACTGTGGATGTAAAGTCCATATACTACATTACATTCACAGTTGTTGCTCTTCGCTTTGATCCTCAAGCCTGGGTGAGAATGGCATCGATATTGGTCCTGAATTTGTTTCTCCTTCTGTCACAGATCCCATTTCACTGCTGTCTCCACTCCCCCTATCGCTCTCATTCTCCACTCCCCCTATCCGTCGCTCTCATTCTCCACTCCCCTCCCAGTCTAATCCTAACCCTAGGTTTAATTAAGTGTGTTAAATAAATGCAAACATTTGTAATGCAACTGTGCAAGATTAGAGATGTTTGCGGGTACTTCTGTAATTGGTTGCGTCCATCAGGTTGCCAGCCCATATGGCCACTTGTGTCCATCAGGTTGCCAGCCCATATGGCCACTTGTGTCCATCAGGTTGCCAGCCCATATGGCCACTTGTGTCCATCAGGTTGCCAGCCCATATGGCCACTTGCATCCATCAGGTTGCCAGCCCATATGGCAGGTTGCATCCATCAGGTTGCCAGCCCATATGGCCGGTTGTGTCCGTCAGGTTGCCAGCCCATATGGCCGGTTGTGTCCGTCAGGTTGCCAGCCCATATGGCCACTTGTGTCCATCAGGTTGCCAGCCCATATGGCCACTTGTGTCGATCAGGCTGCCAGCCCATATGGCCACTTGCGTCCATCAGGTTGCCAGCCCATATGGCCGGTTGCATCCATCAGGTTGCCAGCCCATATGGCCACTTGTGTCCATCAGGTTGCCAGCCCATATGGCCACTTGTGTCCATCAGGTTGCCAGCCCATATTGCCGGTTGTGTCCGTCAGGTTGCCAGCCCATATAGCCGGTTGCATCCATCAGGTTGCCAGCCCATATGGCCACTTGTGTCCATCAGGTTGCCAGCCCATATGGCCGGTTGCATCCATCAGGTTACCAGCCCATATAGCCGGTTGTGTCCGTCAGGTTGCCAGCCCATATAGCCGGTTACAACTGTCAGGTTGCCAGCCCATATGGCCAGTGACTTTTGCCGCCCTATCGTAATTTTTAACACTTCAGACTACTTTGTATTTTCATCCATAAATTGTTTTTCAATTAAACTCAGTCTGAATTCTGATAACTTAGCATTGGCAATGTTTCAGTCCAAGCTTTTTTATCATGGTTGGTAGAATATTATTTGGGCTGGTATATTTTTAAACTTACCAGCCCGTTTTCACACCTGCTACATTTGTTATTTCTTCCTGATGGACCATACGCAATGTTGATATTTAACATTCATGGACACCAAGTGATGCACAGAAGAAATGCATGGTCATGTACTTTACCCAATGCTCAAGTCAAAGTCCAAACACATGCATTCTTGCTCTGTATTGACATTTTTACATCTAGATACATATATCAAACAAAATATTTAAAATAAATATTTTAAAGTGAAAACCACTGCCTTTAATTTAATTCATTGGGGTTAATGCAACATTTGGCCTTAAATTTTTTATTGGTTGGTTTACAGATCCGCTGACCCAATATTTCTGGGTTTTTTTAGAAAAAACTTTTCTGCCAGGCATGTATTCTTAAAACCAAAGTATGATTATAAACTGTATTTAGGATACTGGGTGACAATACATGATCATCACCAGGCCTATCATGTTTGGACCACAAAAGTACACAAAAATGCAATATGATTTTTGTACGTGAAATTACTGAATGAGTGCATTGGCATAACAAAACTGAGGTGTTGTTTAGCAGTGTAAATAAAGGTTAGTTTAATTAATGGGACACAACGTCAGGACTTGTTCACGTGCATAAATATTCGAACAGTATATTTGTGAATAATTTGTGTGTACCATATCATGTGGCATATGTTTCCGGATAGTTGAGATTTTAATTATTTTAAGTGTCTGAATACATTTAGACAATATGGTATTATTTTAATTTTTTTTCGACCAACCTGTTTTTGTTTTAGAAAATATTTATAAACTAACTAATACAAAATTAAGGCCTTTTGGTACCTGTTATCATATACACCAGGCATGGGGCAATTAACTTGAAAAGTTAATTAATTAAATTGCAATTAACTCAGAATTTAAGAGTTGTAAAATCACAAGACTTGTGAAATGTGTGTTGTAACTTTTTTGAAAAGAGATTTGCTCAAACAACATTCACATACCAAGACATTTCTTCACGGGGTATTTTTATCACATTTTAAAAGTTGTAGATACTTGTTAAAAAAATTATTATTTTTTATGAAAGGATTAAAAAGTTGTGGCTGAAGATTTTCAGGTGTGGGATTTCCTCCTACATTCAGCCACCAAATTAACAAAACCAGGCAATACATCATCCTAGTTGCAACAAGTTGCTATTTATGCAGTGTTTCATACTAAATCATCAAGTTTCCCCTTTACACACTAGCACTTAAATATGTATACATTTAAATATGGCATGCTTTTTATTTAAGTTGGCACTGTAAAAAGATCTCAAACCTTTCTCTAGATCTCCCCATTAACAGTTAGATGTACACATGAAAAATAAAACAATTATAGAAGCATAGGTATAAAGGCTTCATAGGTCCACTTGGCTGCAAGTTGCCAGACCCAGATGTTTACTTGGAACAGAGTACTGTATAAGCCAGGGTTAGCCACCAACTTATCATCCTACCAGAGGACATTCTATTGTCCAGGCCTTCCCTCCAATTCACAGGTGCCTGAATGACCAGTCCACCCCAGCTGGTACAGAGTGAAATAACATGATGTACTCTTCAATGTTCTCCCTCCCTTTCACACAGGCCTGAATGATCAGTCCACCCCAGCTGGTACAGAGTGAAATAACATGATGTACTCTTCAATGTTCTCCCTCCCTTTCACACAGGTGCCTGAATGACCAGCCCACCCCAGCTGGTACAGAGTGAAATAACATGATGTACTCTTCAATGTTCTCCCTCCCTTTCACACAGGCCTGAATGATCAGTCCACCCCAGCTGGTACAGAGTGAAATAACATGATGTACTCTTCAATGTTCTCCCTCCCTTTCACACAGGTGCCTGAATGACCAGTCCACCCCAGATGGTACAGAGTGAAATAACATGATGTACTCTTCAATGTTCTCCCTCCCTTTCACACAGGCCTGAATGACCAGCCCACCCCAGATGGTACAGAGTGAAATAACATGATGTACTCTTCAATGTTCTCCCTCCCTTTCACACAGGCCTGAATGACCAGCCCACCCCAGATGGTACAGAGTGAAATAACATGATGTACTCTTCAATGTTCTCCCTCCCTTTCACACAGGCCTGAATGACCAGTCCACCCCAGCTGGTACAGAGTGAAATAACATGATGTACTCTTCAATGTTCTCCCTCCCTTTCACACAGGCCTGAGTGACCAGTCCACCCCAGCTGGTACAGAGTGAAATAACATGATGTACTCTTCAATGTTCTCCCTCCCTTTCACACAGGCCTGAATGACCAGTCCACCCCAGCTGGTACAGAGTGAAATAACATGATGTACTCTTCAATGTTCTCCCTCCCTTTCACACAGGCCTGAACCTGATCTCTATCAAGCTAGTGACTGGAATAGTGACTGGAATAATGACTGCAGGCCTTCTGAAAACACCTGAATAACATGGTTGTGAACTATCCAGTAATATCAATCTGAGGACCAGTCGGAAGAAATATGCTCCCCATTGACACATCCTCACCAACGGCAAAACTGGGTAACCACACTATCTCACCCAACCACAGGCAATGTGACAACCGTAAACAGAAGGCCCTGGTTGTCAACTGCAATGGATTATGTAGCTGACTTCCTCAACTGGAAACATTAATTAATGATCACAAACCAGACATAGTATTTGGTACGGAATCACACTTAAACAACTCAATACTTACTTCCGAAATAACTCCACCGGGATTTTCAACATACAGGAAAGATAGGGGTCATTCTAGCAAAGGCAGTCTTCATCATGATAAAAGACGACCTCATCATATCAGCATTTAACATTGTTACTACCAATGCCGAAATGACATGGGTAAAACTCCACATCCAAGGACGTAAGCCTCTGATCATAGGATCTTTCCACAGGCCACCAAACTCAGCCCCGTCCAACTTAGAACAGCTAACCACCTCTCTTAGGGACAGGTGAAGTTCAAGAATGCCAGCCTGCTTAGAGCAGGAGACTTCAGTCTGGCTTACATAGACTGGTCAAGGAACCTTCAAGAATGCCAGCCTGCTTAGAGCAGGAGACTTCAGTCTGGCTTACATAGACTGGTCAAGGAACCTTTAAGAATGCCAGCCTGCTGACAGCAGGAGACTTCAGTCTGGCTTACATAGACTGGTCAAGGAACCTTCAAGAATGCCAGCCTGCTTAGAGCAGGAGCCTTCAGTCTGGCTTACATAGACTGGTCAAGGAACCTTCAAGAATGCCAGTCTGCTTAGACCAGGAGACTTCATTCTGGCTTACATAGACTGGTCAAGGAACCTTCAAGAATGCCAGCCTGCTTAGACCAGGAGACTTCAGTCTGGCTTACATAGACTGGTCAAGGAACCTTCAAGAATGCCAGCCTGCTTAGAGCAGGAGACTTCAGTCTGGCTTACATAGACTGGTCAAGGAACCTTCAAGAATGCCAGCCTGCTGACAGCAGGAGACTTCAGTCTGGCTTACATAAACTGGTCAAGGAACTTTCAAGAATGCCAGCCTGCTTAGAGCAGGAGACTTCAGTCTGGCTTACATAGACTGGTCAAGGAACCTTCAAGAATGCCAGCCTGCTGACAGCAGGAGACTTCAGTCTGGCTTACATAGACTGGTCAAGGAACCTTCAAGAATGCCAGCCTGCTGACAGCAGGAGACTTCAGTCTGGCTTACATAGACTGGTCAAGGAACCTTCAAGAATGCCAGCCTGCTGACAGCAGGAGACTTCAGTCTGGCTTACATAGACTGGTCAAGGAACCTTCAAGAATGCCAGCCTGCTTAGAGCAGGAGCCTTCAGTCTGGCTTACATAGACTGGTCAAGGAACTTTCAAGAATGCCAGCCTGCTTAGAGCAGGAGACTTCAGTCTGGCTTACATAGACTGGTCAAGGAACCTTCAAGAATGCCAGCCTGCTGACAGCAGGAGACTTCAGTCTGGCTTACATAGACTGGTCAAGGAACCTTCAAGAATGCCAGCCTGCTGACAGCAGGAGACTTCAGTCTGGCTTACATAGACTGGTCAAGGAACCTTCAAGAATGCCAGCCTGCTGACACCAGGAAACTTCAGTCTGGCTTACATAGACTGGTCAAGGAACCTTCAAGAATGCCAGCCTGCTGACAGCAGGAGACTTCAGTCTGGCTTACATAGACTGGTCAAGGAACCTTCAAGAATGCCAGCCTGCTGACAGCAGGAGACTTCAGTCTGGCTTACATAGACTGGTCAAGGAACCTTCAAGAATGCCAGCGTGCTTAGAGCAGGAGACTTCAGTCTGGCTTACATAGACTGGTCAAGGAACCTTCAAGAATGCCAGCATGCTTAGAGCAGGGGACTTCAGTCTGGCTTACATAGACTGGTCAAGGAACCTTCAAGAATACCAGTGTGCTTAGAGCAGGGGACTTCAGTCTGGCTTACATAGACTGGTCAAGGAACCTTCAATAATGCCAGCCTGCTTAGAGCAGGAGACTTCAGTCTGGCTTACATAGACTGGTCAAGGAACCTTCAAGAATGCCAGCCTGCTTAGAGCAGGAGACTTCAGTCTGGCTTACATAGACTGGTCAAGGAACCTTCAAGAATGCCAGCCTGCTTAGAGCAGGAGACTTCAGTCTGGCTTACATAGACTGGTCAAGGAACCTTCAAGAATGCCAGCCTGCTTAGAGCAGGAGACTTCAGTCTGGCTTACACAGACTGGTCAAGGAACCTTCAAGAATGCCAGTGTGCTTAGAGCAGGAGACTTCAGTCTGGCTTACATAGACTGGTCAAGGAACCTTCAAGAATGCCAGCCTGCTT
This sequence comes from Lamellibrachia columna, assembly GCA_963662155.1. NCBI lineage: Eukaryota > Metazoa > Annelida > Polychaeta > Sabellida > Siboglinidae > Lamellibrachia > Lamellibrachia columna. The sequence continues at coordinate 67,505,696 of OY759262.1, forward strand.
AGAGCAGGAGACTTCAGTCTGGCTTACATAGACTGGTCAAGGAACCTTCAAGAATGCCAGTGTGCTTAGAGCAGGAGACTTCAGTCTGGCTTACATAGACTGGTCAAGGAACCTTCAAGAATGCCAGCCTGCTTAGAGCAGGAGACTTCAGTCTGGCTTACATAGACTGGTCAAGGAACCTTCAAGAATGCCAGCCTGCTTAGAGCAGGAGACTTCAGTCTGGCTTACATAGACTGGTCAAGGAACCTTCAAGAATGCCAGTGTGCTTAGAGCAGGAGACTTCAGTCTGGCTTACATAGACTGGTCAAGGAACCTTCAAGAATGCCAGCCTGCTGACAGCAGGAGACTTCAGTCTGGCTTACATAGACTGGTCAAGGAACCTTCAAGAATGCCAGCCTGCTGACAGCAGGAGACTTCAGTCTGGCTTACATAGACTGGTCAAGGAACCTTCAAGAATGCCAGCGTGCTTAGAGCAGGAGACTTCAGTCTGGCTTACATAGACTGGTCAAGGAACCTTCAAGAATGCCAGCATGCTTAGAGCAGGGGACTTCAGTCTGGCTTACATAGACTGGTCAAGGAACCTTCAAGAATACCAGTGTGCTTAGAGCAGGGGACTTCAGTCTGGCTTACATAGACTGGTCAAGGAACCTTCAATAATGCCAGCCTGCTTAGAGCAGGAGACTTCAGTCTGGCTTACATAGACTGGTCAAGGAACCTTCAAGAATGCCAGCCTGCTTAGAGCAGGAGACTTCAGTCTGGCTTACATAGACTGGTCAAGGAACCTTCAAGAATGCCAGCCTGCTTAGAGCAGGAGACTTCAGTCTGGCTTACATAGACTGGTCAAGGAACCTTCAAGAATGCCAGCCTGCTTAGAGCAGGAGACTTCAGTCTGGCTTACATAGACTAGTCAAGGAACCTTCAATAATGCCAGCCTGCTGACAGCAGGAGACTTCAGTCTGGCTTACATAGACTGGTCAAGGAACCTTCAAGAATGCCAGCCTGCTTAGAGCAGGAGACTTCAGTCTGGCTTACATAGACTAGTCAAGGAACCTTCAATAATGCCAGCCTGCTGACAGCAGGAGACTTCAGTCTGGCTTACATAGACTGGTCAAGGAACCTTCAAGAATGCCAGCCTGCTTAGAGCAGGAGACTTCAGTCTGGCTTACATAGACTGGTCAAGGAACCTTCAAGAATGCCAGTGTGCTTAGAGCAGGAGACTTCAGTCTGGCTTACATAGACTGGTCAAGGAACCTTCAAGAATGCCAGCCTGCTTAGAGCAGGAGACTTCAGTCTGGCTTACATAGACTGGTCAAGGAACCTTCAAGAATGCCAGTGTGCTTAGAGCAGGAGACTTCAGTCTGGCTTACATAGACTGGTCAAGGAACCTTCAAGAATGCCAGCCTGCTTAGAGCAGGAGACTTCAGTCTGGCTTACATAGACTGGTCAAGGAACCTTCAAGAATGCCAGCCTGCTTAGAGCAGGAGACTTCAGTCTGGCTTACATAGACTGGTCAAGGAACCTTCAAGAATGCCAGCCTGCTTAGAGCAGGAGACTTCAGTCTGGCTTACATAGACTGGTCAAGGAACCTTCAAGAATGCCAGCCTGCTTACAGCAGGAGACTTCAGTCTGGCTTACAAGTTACATAGACTGGTCAAGGAACCTTCAAGAATGCCAGCCTGCTTACAGCAGGAGACTTCAGTCTGGTTTACATAGACTGGTCAAGGAACCTTCAAGAATGCCAGCCTGCTTAGAGCAGGAGACTTCAGTCTGGCTTACATAGACTGGTCAAGGAACCTTCAAGAATGCCAGCCTGCTGACAGCAGGAGACTTCAGTCTGGCTTACATAGACTGGTCAAGGAACCTTCAAGAATGCCAGCCTGCTTAGAGCAGGAGACTTCAGTCTGGCTTACATAGACTGGTCAAGGAACCTTCAATAATGCCAGCCTGCTGACAGCAGGAGACTTCAGTCTGGCTTACAAGTTACATAGACTGGTCAAGGAACCTTCAAGAATGCCAGCCTGCTGACAGCAGGAGACTTCAGTCTGGCTTACATAGACTGGTCAAGGAACCTTCAAGAATGCCAGCCTGCTTAGAGCAGGAGACTTCAGTCTGGCTTACATAGACTAGTCAAGGAACCTTCAATAATGCCAGCCTGCTGACAGCAGGAGACTTCAGTCTGGCTTACATAGACTGGTCAAGGAACCTTCAAGAATGCCAGCCTGCTTACAGCAGGAGACTTCAGTCTGGCTTACATAGACTGGTCAAGGAACCTTCAAGAATGCCAGCCTGCTTAGAGCAGGAGACTTCAGTCTGGCTTACATAGACTGGTCAAGGAACCTTCAAGAATGCCAGCCTGCTTAGAGCAGGAGACTTCAGTCTGGCTTACATAGACTAGTCAAGGAACCTTCAATAATGCCAGCCTGCTGACAGCAGGAGACTTCAGTCTGGCTTACATAGACTGGTCAAGGAACCTTCAAGAATGCCAGCCTGCTTACAGCAGGAGACTTCAGTCTGGCTTACATAGACTGGTCAAGGAACCTTCAAGAATGCCAGCCTGCTTAGAGCAGGAGACTTCAGTCTGGCTTACATAGACTGGTCAAGGAACCTTCAAGAATGCCAGCCTGCTTAGAGCAGGAGACTTCAGTCTGGCTTACATAGACTGGTCAAGGAACCTTCAAGAATGCCAGCCTGCTGACAGCAGGAGACTTCAGTCTGGCTTACAAGTTACATAGACTGGTCAAGGAACCTACACGGATTCAAGACGCATCCTCGACTTAGTCCTTACAACTCATCCAAATGTTGTTGCTCATTGCAAGGTTGTTGCTCATCGCAAGGTTGTTGCTCATTGCAAGGTTGTTGCTCATTGCAAGGTTGTTGCTCATTGCAAGGTTGTTGCTCATTGCAAGGTTATTGCTGGCATAAGCGACCATGAGGTCGTCTCCTTCTCCATTAACTCTAAACCAAACATAAATAAAAAGATATCAAGGAAGGTATTTCTATTTGGCAAAGCGGACATACCCAGCATGAAATCTGACATGATACATTTTCAACACTCTTTCTTCGACTGTGACCCACTTTCCCAGACTGTTCAGAAAACTGAGACATGCTCAACTCGGAAATCAAGGTCCTCATGAATAAACACATTCCAACCAAGATGACTTGCTCCAAACACATAAATCCCTGGATGACTAGAGATAAGAAGAATGTACAAAAAGAAACAAAGATTGTATAATGAATCACAAGCATCAGACATTAACAAGGACTGGAAATCCTACAAAAGCTAACTCTAAAGAAACAGCTCCACAAATACTGGTCTTTTCAAAACAATAATTGTTCCAAAACCCTGACGACAAATCCAACAAATTAAAAAATGGATCTAAATTAATTTTCGACAGCAAAGGAAATGCTAACATCTTCAGTGAACAGTTTTGTTCAGTTTTCACTGACGAAAACACAAGCAGCATTCCAATCATATATGAACCAGACCATCCACCAGTCCATCATATATCATTCCAATCATATATGAACCAGACCATCCACCAGTCCATCATATATCATTAACTCCAGATGGCATTCTCAAACTTCTGTAGTCACTTAAAGCTAACAAGGCCACTGGACCAGACACTATCCCTGCCCATATACTAAAAGATCTTGCAGTTGAAATATCTCCAATACTAGCTACTATATTTCAACAGTCATTAGATACAGGTCTACCCCGGTAGTCCCATCAGATTGGAGATTAGCAAACATTACCCCAATCCACAAGAAAGGTGACAGATCCACACCATCCAATTATCGCCCTATATCCATCTGCAGTAAGTTGATTGAACATATAATATTCAGCCAAGTCATGGTACACTATGACAAACACAGTATTCTTACAGATTCCCATTATGGTTTCAGACAAGGCCATTCATGCGAACCGTAACTAATTACCACAACCCAAGATCTTGCAAAATCCATCGATAACCGTGAACAAGTTGATGCAGTGGTCCTCGACTTTTCAAAAGCATTCGACCGAGTCCCCCACAAATGATTACTTCTAAAACTTCACCATTATGGAATCCGTGGCACATTACTGAAGTGGATCAATACATTTATAACATGTCGATCCCAGCGAGTGGTAGTAGATGGAAAGTCATCTGACTGGGTCCCTGTCACCTCTGGAGTACCCCATGGAACAGCCTTGGGACCATTACTTTTCCTCACATTCATTAATGATCTGCCAACAGGAATTACATCCAAGCTCCGTCTTTTTGCAGACGACTGTCTCATTTACAGATCTATCTCCAGCACAGCTGATAGCCTAGCACTCCAGGAAGACCTGGACAGGCTTCATAAATGGTCCAACTTGTGGCCAAAAAAATTTTAGTTTGACAAATGCCCCAACATAAGAATAACCTTCCATCACAATATGATCAATACCCACTACCATCTCGGAGGAAGTACACTTTCCATGGTGTCACAATACCCATATCTAGGTGTGACCATGTCCAACAAAAGGTCATGGCAAATTCACATAAACGGCATCACAGTTCGCGCCAACAAAATGCTGGGCCTAATCAGACACAATCTTAGAGGAACCTCCCAGAAGCTACGACAGCAAGCCTACATTTCACAAGTCCACCCACACTTAGAATATTGTTGCACCATATGGAATCCATACACCAGGAAGGAGGTAACTAGAATTAAAAACATCTAGCACCATGCGGCCAGATTTGTCTCTAATAACTACGGTCAACAGGAGAGTGTGTCTGCTGTGATCAACAACCTTCACTGGGACACACTCGAGAAAAGAAGACAAACCTCTTGCCTCCTCTTGATATACAGAATCCATACCCAGCAAACTGCCATCAATTGCAATCGCTACCTCGCCCCAGTGCTTCCGAACAGTACAAGATTATTACCACCCAAACAAATATCAAATCATCCCAGCTCACATCCAGGTGTACAACAACTCCTTTTTCCCACGCACGGTCAGCTGGTGGAACACCCTCCCTGGGAACGTGTTGGTAGCCCCAACCCTCGAGGCCTTCAGAGGAACTGTTACCACACAGTCACAAACCTAAGCTATGACCTATGTTTTTACTCGCACTCTGTTCATACTTTACTCGCTCCTTATACATACTTTTACTTGCACCTTCACATTCGGCACAGCACGTGTATATACACCCATTGGCGTTTAAATCCTGACTTATGGACACTGCCAATTAACAATGTAGAAGTAGAAACTGTTAAATGAGCACGTAATTGAGAGTTAATTGGGAATTTGTCAATTAAATTAAATTAACCGCTTTTGGTAAAGTTAATTAATTAAATTAGCCTTTCTGAAAAAAATTATTAATTATATTAAATTAACTTAAATGCGTTAATTCAATTAACCCATGTCTGATATACATATAAGTGATATGATATAAGTGCATACTTACAGAAGATATTTTTCTGAGATATTTCTTGAAATGGTCCCTGGTGATGTTGGGAAGGTGTGTAGAAGGGTCAACATGATTCTTCTCAAAGGTTTCACCCCAAGTCTTTGTGAAGAAGTCAGTCTCGCGTCTGTTGAGCCGAGGGTCATTGAGGACAGCTGGAAGATTTACTTGTGACATGTACAGTGTCCATCTGTACTGATCCTGCACCAAAGCCGGCTCTGATGAAGACATCTCCTTCGTCGAGTCACCAACCCTCTCATTCTTCCTCCTTTCACTATCCATGACGGCATCTTTGTAAAACAACAAAGACAATTACAAACCTATAAAAAATACACAAATACACCATCAGTACAATGTTCTCTTTAACATTTGAACCAGAAATAAAAATACCTAGGATGTCCACTGACATGAGAGCCTAAACCTAATCCAACATACTAAACAAATTAATGTTATCATTAGTGAGCATAAATAAATAAAGCAGTCATTCATTAATTAATATGCTGAAACATTTAATCATCTTAACCAGCATGTCCGATGAAAATCGGGTAACCTAGAATATGTGTGACGGATTACGTGAGGCTGGCATACACAGAACCCATGCAATATCAAACAAATGTGCTATTTTGGTCATAAAGAGGACTAGTTTAGTAAACAAAGGAAAAAATATGTTACATCAGGGGTTCCCAAACTTGTTTCCTTGAGGCCCACCCATGGGGCTGCTAAAGCCACTGAGGCCCACTGTATTGCAAAAAATGATCAATACAATTGAAGATGTGCATTTTTATTAAATCAAAACATATTAAAATTATAATGATGGCACCCAAGTATATTTTGCACAATATTCCAACCAGTTCTACAGGATTAAACATTTGAGAATGAGAAATGGGGTTCAGTAAAAGTGCAAAAAGGATTTTTTTACACACAATTAATGTGCACATTGCATTGTCCATTGGGACCACCTCAAACCATCCCGTGGACCACCTGAGGGCCGCAGACCAGTTTGGGAACCCGTGTTACATAACATGCCTTGCAAATGGCTATGCTTTAGTTACTCTTAGGTGCATAGACCCAAAACCATGACTTTTATTTGACTTTAATATTATGACAAATTCATTATTGGCAGTTACAGTAGCATTGGCTTTCTGTGAAGCTTAAATTTGTTTTGCGACACCTCGACTGGAGCAACTTTTTTGTTATCGTTGTTGTAAATTATGATCATTATAATATGGAAGTGTATTTTTTATCACATAACATATGTAAGGCAGATATATTGGTTGGAGTGAAATTCGAGCTACTTAACAGAATATATTATGTGTACAAACACCTTGATAAGCCAGGAACATCAGCTAGACTGTTATTTGTAGATTTTTCCAGCGCGTTCAACATGATTCAACCTCATCTGTTGGCATCTAAGCTGAGGAACACGAACGTGAATCCAACACTGATTCTATGGGTACTTGACTTTCTCATGAATAGATCACAGTATGTGAAAGTGAATGGTGCTTCATCTTCCAGCAGAAACACCAACACGGGCGCACCTCAGGGAAGTGTTATCTCCCCTGTACTGTACACCATGTACACCTCAGGGAAGTGTTATCTCCCCTGTACTGTACACCATGTACACCTCAGGGAAGTGTTATCTCCCCTGTACTGTACACCATGTACACCTCAGGGAAGTGTTATCTCCCCTGTACTGTACACCATGTACACCTCAGGGAAGTGTTATCTCCCCTGTACTGTACACCATGTACACCTCAGGGAAGTGTTATCTCCCCTGTACTGTACACCATGTACACCTCAGGGAAGTGTTATCTCCCCTGTATTGTACACGAGAAACTGCAGGCCAATCCAACAGAACAGCAAGGACGTACTTCTCAAATATGCCGATGATATATGTTTGGCTGGATTCATCTGCTGTGACAACAACACAACGTATGAAGTAGAAGTGATGATATATGTTTGGCTGGATTCATCTGCTGTGACAACAACACAACGTATGAAGTAGAAGTGATGATATATGTTTGGCTGGATTCATCTGCTGTGACGACAACACAACGTATGAAGTAGAAGTGATGATATATGTTTGGCTGGATTCATCTGCTGTGATGACAACACAACGTATGAAGTAGAAGTGATGATATATGTTTGGCTGGATTCATCTGCCATGACAACAACACAACGTATGAAGTAGAAGTGATGATATATGTTTGGCTGGATTCATCTGCCGTGACGACAACACAACGTATGAAGTAGAAGTGATGATATATGTTTGGCTGGATTCATCTGCCGTGACGACAACACAACGTATGAAGTAGAAGTGATGATATATGTTTGGCTGGATTCATCTGCCGTGACAACAACACAACATATGAAGTAGAAGTGATGATATATGTTTAGCTGGATTCATCTGCCGTGACAACAACACAACGTATGAAGTAGAAGTGATGATATATGTTTGGCTGGATTCATCTGCCGTGACGACAACACAACGTATGAAGTAGAAGTGATGATATATGTTTGGCTGGATTCATCTGCCATGACGACAACACAACGTATGAAGTAGAAGTGATGATATATGTTTGGCTGGATTCATCTGCCATGACAACACAACGTATGAAGTAGAAGTGATGATATATGTTTGGCTGGATTCATCTGCCGTGACGACAACACAACGTATGAAGTAGAAGTGATGATATATGTTTGGCTGGATTCATCTGCCATGACAACAACACAACGTATGAAGTAGAAGTGATGATATATGTTTGGCTGGATTCATCTGCCGTGACAACAACACAACGTATGAAGTAGAAGTGATGATATATGTTTGGCTGGATTCATCTGCCGTGACGACAACACAACGTATGAAGTAGAAGTGATGATATATGTTTGGCTGGATTCATCTGCCATGACAACAACACAACGTATGAAGTAGAAGTGATGATATATGTTTGGCTGGATTCATCTGCCGTGACGACAACACAACGTATGAAGTAGAAGTGCAAAGACTAAGTTTATGGTGCAGTGAAAACTATCTGCAGTTCAATTTAAAGAAAACCAAAGATATTGTAATTGACTTTAGAAGAAACAGAAATCCACCTGCACTGATTGTTAATGGCGAAATTGTAGAGTGTGTTACCACTTATAAATATCTTGGTGTGATCATAGATGAAAAACTGAACTGGAATGAAAACACAGTATCTGTGTAAAAAAATGTAGACAAAGACTGCACTTCCTCTCAAAACTGTCAAAGTTTGAGGTCAGCCAAAGTGTGCTTTCAACCTTCTATCAGGCAGTAAAGCAGTCAGTTCTTTTGTATAGTTTTCTGTGCTTCCATAACTCACTCTCTGCTGAAAACTTGAACAAGCTAGAGCGTGTGGTAAAACAAGCTGCCAAATCCATCCATGTTACACCACTTCGCAACTTTCACTGTCATTATATGACAAAGAAGACAGAAAACATCTTACGCGATGCAACACATCCACTACATACCACATTCATTCCAGCGAGATCAGGCAGGCAATAGCTGTCCACACGCACTGCCCGTTACAGCAGATCTTTCGTACCATCCGCCATCAGGGCCCTTAACTCATGATTGCTAAGTTACGGAGGGGTATGTGCAAACTATATACATACATGCTGGTTCTTTTTTTTTACAAATTTTGTGTTTGCATTAAGTTGAGTACTTTTTTGCAGGTTTTTGTACTTTGTATTTTTAACTCCTTGCCATAGTTTTATCAAATGTATACCCATGTTTTTGGACCAATAATGGCACTAATATTATGCCGTTTTTTCTTAAACTGAAGAAACTTGCAAGGGATCGATGTACCAATCCACTAACATACTTTATTTTATCAATTCCATGCAACCAAATTGTTAGAAAAGTTGGTTTGAGTTAAAAACGTACAATTATTGAACACCGAAAACAGGTCCAGCAAAACAAGGTTACTACTTAAATTTGAGCTAAAATACTCTGCAACATATTAAATGTACAAATACCACAGGTCCATTCGTTAACTTCCCTGTGATGAATGCTATGAATAGTTGCATACAATTCCATCGGATAAAGTGAAATATTGTGTATTTACATCAAGGCCACCAATGTGGTGCAGTAGACCTAACACCTAGCAGTCATCGTCCTCATTAAATACCAAAATATGTCTAAAATGGTTGCCTAATTTTTTTCGAAGCAATTAACTTTGTTGGACGCTTACACTCCAAAGGTGAAAGGACTGACATATCTGACTAGTGACGTCTGTAAAGCGATATCCAGGCAAAACAATAATGGGCCGAATTTAGGTGTGGCTTGGATTATGAAAAGTTTGGCGTTGATTCCGTTTTAATGGTTATCAGAAAGTGAACTATCACCATACAATCACCACCAACACCCCTGCTCTGACCTACAAACCTGGCTTTCCGACGCCGACTGCTACATTGACATGGTCCCTGGCAACATGAGCTTCGTAATCAGTGTCGCTTACCCCGTCAACGGGTAATGAAGGGCAAACACCGTTACGACCGTAGTGACACACGAACGAGCCACCCTCTTTGCTACAATGGCACTCTCTCAGATGAAGACAAAATTGTCTGGGCGACTTGAAAGCAAACGGTCGTTCGCAAACCACGCAAGATTTCCACGACACTGACGCGTCACATTTCGATTTTATCGCCCGTTCTTGCACTGTTGCCATTACTGATTTGAACGGACACAGTTATTATTATCTCTCAAGACGCTCTTAGGAAGTGCAGAACACATGATACATTAGCTGCATTTTAATAGTTCATCATCGTGTCATTATTACTGCCACAGAGCTCCATTCCGCTTTGATATTACGAGACCGCTTTTCACATTTCCATCGCATCGATTATTACCCGTCATCCATTTCCAGAAGTGATGAAAATCTAGGTCACACGCGAGGACACGTTCTCGTGCTAAAACTAGGCCGCGTTTGGGAGCCATGATAATAATAATAGTATCCCAGCTAACAATTTTACGTTGTAAGTACGTAGTGACAACGTAGCGGTTTGGTTGCGACTACGTATTTTTGCATACTTATTTATTACGTAATCATCACCCCAATATTTAAAGTAAAAGCCCAACCTCACGACAGTTTTTCGCGAAATTACCAGTAATAGCAGTACTAAACTATATCTGATAACCCTACCCACCAAAACTGATTAATTAACAGAGAAAACCGATTAATGTGTAACTCGTCCCAGCAATGGACTTTGCCCGCAGTGAGAATGTTCCTCGGGTAACCTTTGACCCGTGACGTAGCAGCGGGAACCTTTTCGTTACAGCGGTATCGCAGACAACGAAGCGAAATGGCGGAAACAGAATTTTATGACACCAGCGTTGATTCAGAAAGTTTTAATGACGACAACAACAGTGACAGGAGTAGTAACATTTCTGTTGACTTGTATGATTCTGATGGCGAACCATTACCGGGATCCGTCGCGTCATATGAACGTGCGGTAGATGGGTATCGGTTCGAGCCAACCGTCACCGACTCCGAGAGTGACGCTGACGATGCGGACCGTCGGGCTAACGACACTGGGGATCCACTCATCCCCACACGACTGGACAACACTGACTGGTATAAATATAAATCATTCCATTAGCATAATGTAAATTACGTATGTTAGTAGTGATGAATAATGAATGGCACATGTAGTTAGTTGTCTTAACTTCGTGCATCGCTCAATGCCATGGCAACGCAGTATTGTCGGGTTTTCTATGACGTATAATCCTTTCTGACTATGCCAAACTCGCAGAGCTCTACATTTGTTTATAACCGTTTGCATGCATTCACTCGGTGTAAGCTATTCAGAGTAATACCTTTGGAATATGCACTGCATAATCATAAATGACAAACTGCCCTTGTTAGTTAGTTATTGTAATGCATTTTTGTTGGCATTTCTGCATTTATCCGCCAGTTACAGTGAACTTACATATGGTTTGACTGGCCCAATTTGACCCCAAACAATTATTTCTTTGCAGGTGTCAGTGTGGCCAGTGCCAATCACTGGACACAGAAGAAGAATGTTTGTGTTGCCGAGAAATTGACCCTGTGGTGAGCACCAAACAGGAGTCTGCGGCTGAGGTGCAGTGCATCACTCAGCATGAAGGTTTCCAGCCAGTAGTGCTGGACGTCAACGTCCTCCAGACTGCCTACTTCAACTATAGGCAGCAGTATGGGCCTCTGAATTTAGCCAACAATGAGTGAGTAGTATGCATTTATCCAAACGTGATGAGGTTATGAGAAATATTCAAGGCACATAAGTATACCACAAGTATACTAAACTTTTTTAAGATGAAAAACACCTGATATATTTTTGATATTGCTTATTTAATAACTGCTCGACAAAGAAGAGACTAAAATAGTTGCATTTGAGTGATATAAAAAACGTTTATTCATCACAAACTTTTGGAACATACAACGTGTTGGTATCCAATCAGCCTCGTGGACAAAGTATGCAAAACCATAAAAAGCCACAGTTTCAAGAATTAATCACCATGCATGAATACATCATTATTTTTCATTATTCATCGTCAACACTCATAATACACTGGACATTTTATTAAGTATTTTTCTAATTTCCATCGTCTTTGTATCTTCCGTGTGTGTATTTGCTTGGTTTTGTTTTCAGACAGTTTCGTTATGTGGGCTACAGGCAGCTGGCTAGGTGGTGCTGGGGATGGCTCGGCAAGGACGTCAGAGTAATTCTGCCAGCATGTGCAGTACACAAGCTTCTGGAGACATTTCCACTTGCCCCTGGCCAACAACGAGTTGGATACAGGGATAGGCTGTAATGTTGAAAGTATGCATGCATGAAAACCTTTCCAGTTTTGCCATGTTTGTTTTTTAGAAATAAAACACTGTTCACGTGTCTTCAACTAGCTTCTTTACAAAGATACCAAGTGAAAACAGAATTAGCAAAACAAAACCTATGCTAATAATATAGTTATAGCCAGGAAAGCTATTTACTGGAAATATAAATATTTCAACATAGCATATTCAACATATTAAGACATGCAAGAAGCAACATTACACGACAGCACTACACACAGCTACACTACACCCTGGCTACACTACACCCAGCGACCAATGATATATGTAAGGTTACTGCCTTTTCAACACTACATACTACAAAGTTTAGCGAAGTAATAAGATATTCATTTTAGACATGCATGAATCAATAGCATGAGAGCACCACACCAAGTGACCAGTTATGTATTGGGTTGACGTCGAATGCAATACATAGAGTAAACAGAAGAGCCAATACAACATTGCATGGGCCCGTACACAGCACACATGGGCCCGTACACAGCACACTTGCAACAAACAGACTTTCCAAAGATGAACGGGACACCAGAAACATATCGTCTTCATTTGAGGATGTTTGTGAACTCGGTGCATACCTGAAAAAAATATGTTGGTTTTATGAGGAAACGGATGTGATATTTCATTTAATGGCAATGGTTTGACATAAAAGATAACATGATACACATTATACACATGATACACATGCCCGTACGATTTGAACCTTAAAAACAGTGCTCATGACCAAACATTAATTCACTTTCATTTGCACCTGTTTGCAAATCAACTACTTACTCTCCTTCTATTTGATCCTCTTCCAATGCTTCTTCCCGTGAGAGGTTAGATGGATGGTAGTCCAGGTCCACGCTAGCCTCTTGTTCCCCCACTCTTATGGGAATGGGACTGTCTACATGGGGGTAGAGCATCCTGCTTTGCTTCTTCTTAGGGGTTGATGTCAGCACACCTGCAGTTTCAGCGTCGGGCTGTGTTCCTGGAGGAGGGTTTACACGGGATGGTCCAGGCGTCACCGTTGGTAGAATTCTAAAATTGATATGGTGTGTCCATTACGAAAACAACGTGGTTAAACTAGAGAGCAAGGTTTGGTGAAGGATAAGATTAAAGCAAATGACTAAAAACTGTTTTGTAATACACCTATAAGAAGAGTTATTTGCAAACAACATTAGAACCATCAAGTCGTTATATATATATATATATATATATATATATATATATATATATATATATATATATATATATATATATATATTATCATATTGCATTTGATTTGATTTGATTGATTGCATTACACAACGGAGACATATATTTAAATCATGACTCAGATTATATTCACAGGTTGTTCTTATTCATGTATTTTCTCATTAATTATTTGAACCTATTATGGTAGAAATAACAAATAATATTGCGTTATAATTCACTAAAATAAGTAATTTGCCATCAAAACTTTTATTACAAGTTACTAAAATGAATTAGATGTCTTATAATCACCTTTGCTACGCATGCTTTGTCGAGTCTGAACAGCACGAGGCATGGTGTGTTTAGGAGGAGACTGGTGTATGGCACAGGAACATGTGCAACCAGAAGTTCCAACATCTGGCGATTCCTCCTCAGGCTGACTCTCCTCGCCTCTATCTGTTGACTCGATACTTGTTATTGTACTGGTGGTGGTCTGTTGACTGGATACTGGTTATTGTACTGGTGGTGGTCTGTTGACTCGATACTGGTTATTGTACTGGTGGTGGTCTGTTGACTCGATACTGGTTATTGTACTGCAGCTTTTTGTCTTCAAGTCTCTGGACAACGTAATAATGCGAATGTTTAAATATGTTAAAAAATTACAACATTGGGATTGTACATTTTATTTCGAACATTATAAGCATTCTGAAACGCAACAGCAATCTACCAAAATTATTAAATGAACACCAGCTAGACAAGCTTAGTGGGAGACTGCACATACTCATTTAGACAGACATCTCACAGCCACATTCCAATCTAATTGGTAAACATGTGCTGGACCTGGCTAATGGTCTTCTTGACCTACTGAGTCTGAGTACTGACACTGACAGGCTAGGCTAGGGCCTATATATAGGCGTAGGACTAGGTATGTATGACTATGGATATAACTGTGATGTCATAGACATAGCAACATGAATAATAATTTGACAAATACATAATATGGTAACCAATAATAGAATCTTAGGTAGATGTGCTCACTTGAAAACAACACATAATTGTAACTTTTAAGCTTACCCGGTGCGCTGACAGTTTCACCAGGGCAGCACTTCGTTTTCTTTTTCGCCTCTTTGGCTTCGGTTCGTCACCGCTGGAAGTAACAATCGCCGTTCCACTTGCGTCTGTGGCAACCTTCCTGTGAGTGCTGGCATAGACTGATGGCACCGTATTGTCATTCAGTACAGGTTTTTTGCTAAACCCTAACTGATGTTGAAGAGAGCGATCAAAATCAGATCGAAGAAAGTGGGCGGAACACAATATCGAGTGCGCCGACGGCCCGGTCCAGTCAGCTCGTTTCACGCGAACGAAACGATTCCAAAGCGCACACCTTTTCCTATCCTTTATAGGAAATTTATGTAGACTCACTGTCTCCGATGTTTGATTGGAACATCCACCCGCAATACAGATTCTAGGCATGTTTTGAGTCAACTATCAGTGCGCTCAACAATGTTTACAATGCGGCAGTCTACGATGAGTTCCCGCTGCTACGTCACGCGACCGGAAACACCCGAAGCTTGCCGAATGGTTTGCTGTGTGCGGCGCATCTCAAACTGTGATCTTAATTACCGCCTTGTTAATGATAGAATGAGGAGGTAATGTGACAGACTGTCAAAAATGGTTACTCATATATAAATGATTTATTCTATGCGGTAAAACCGTGACTTAAAAATGATTGGGCTTTTACTTTAAGAAGGGCCTGAAACACTTGCCAGGAAACTACCGCCCTGTGAGCCTCGCTTCTGTAGCCTGCAAGATGATGGAGAAATTGGTTAGAAACGAAGTGATGGCGCACATGACAAGAAACAACCTACTGTCAAGTCTTCAGCATGGCTTCGTGCATGGACGCTCATGCACTACACAGCTACTTGAGGTCCTTGATAAATGGACAGAAGCCATAGAGCAGGGAGATAGTGTGGATGCAATTTACCTTGATTTTGCCAAAGCATTCGACACGGTCCCACACCAGAGACTGCTAGTTAACGTCACGAGCGGCATTCCACAAGGAAGCGTACTTGGGCCAATGATTTTTGTCTGCTACATTAACGACATGCCTGATGAGGTAGACTCACCTATTCACATGTTCGCTGATGATACCAAGATATTCCGACAAATGACTGCTCAGTCTGACCAAGTAACATTACAGACAGACCTAAGACAACTAGAAGCACGGACTAGAAAGTGGCAGCTTCGTTTCAATGAGGAGAAATGCAAAGTTATGCATCTGGGACAATACAACCACCACTACGACTATACTGTAACCACCCTGGGGGAGACCACAACTGAGACTTGGGGGTGCAAATAGACCCTGATTTAAAGTTTGATCAACAAGTGGAGATGGTAGCAAACAAAGCCAACAAAATGCTAGGCCTTATAAGAAGATCCAACAGATGATTGAGAACATTCAGCGACGAACAACGAAGCTAGTCCCAGAACTGAAGAACCTCGAATATGGTGACAGGCTCAGGGCGCTTAAGCTCCCAAGCCTCTACTATAGAAGAGCAAGAGGAGACATGATTGAAACATACACATATCTCCATGGAATCTATAAAGTTGATAGAATGCCACTTGAGCTGGACAACAATACGGTAACCAGGGGACACAGCCTGAAACTCAAGAAGGAACGCGTGACTGCAAGGCAGCGAAGGCATTACTTCAGGCACAGGGTAGTAAACCGGTGGAACACCCTCACAGAGTATGTAGTTTCAGCGCCCTCATTAAATATTTTCAAATCAAGACTATAGACAGATTCTGGTGCGCTTACAGTTTTGAACAAAATGACAACTTTCCACCCATGCGCACAAACAATTGTCAAGACCAGCTAAAAGGCTACTAGCCTAGAAGAGCTGAAGAGGATGTATGCATGTATGTATGTATGTATGTATGTATGTATGTATGTATGTATGTATGTATGTATGTATGTATGTATGTATGTATGTATGTATGTATGTAATTCTGTGGACTACCAGAAACGTTGCTACGACGTTGTGAAATGGACCGGGACTAACCTCTTACGCCATAGCTTAACGCCTAGGCTGTAGCGTAAACCCGTTAGTCGGTATGCACGAGCACTAATTAGGCTCGATTTCCGGGGATTTCCCGCGTGGTCGCGACGTATCGCTACGCCCAAGAACCACCAGGACTAACTCCTTAGTCCATAGCGCAACTCGTGAAAAATGGCGGCCGTGATAGTTTGGCGGAGACGACTGAGTCGAAATCTGCGGCGAAATCGGATATTCCGGGATAAGAGGAATCCGCTAGAAATACATGACGACACGGCATTGTATTCCAAGTTCAGATTTCGACGTCACGATATTCTGCGAATTGTAGACGAGCTGAGAAATGATCTCAACGCGTTGGTTTATCGAATGCACGTTTGTACTTTGGGTGTCTGCCAACGCAACAAGAAGCCGACCAATTTCTAGGTGAAATTTCTGCGGCTGGCAAGGTTTCCTAACGTGTTAGGCTGCATCAATGGTACCCACGTGCGAATACAGTCTCCCACAGCCAACGAATACGTCAACAGGAAGAATTTCCACTCGATCAACGTACAGGTAATGTGTAATTTATAAAGTATTCTCAATTTGCTAAAAAAATATGTTACTGATTATGTGTGTGTGTGTGTGTGTGTGTGTGTGTGTGTGTGTGTGTGTGTGTGTGTGTGTGTGTGTGTGTGTGTGTGTGTGTGTGTGTGTGTGGTGGTGGTGGTGGTGGTGGTGGTGTGTGTGTGTGTGTGTGTGTGTGCGCGTGCCGGTGCGTGTTTGGTGGTGGACGAATATCACATTCTAGTACACAGTCAAATACTTTTTGCTGCACTCAAAGTAAAATAATTTATTCAAATACAATAATTATTAAAGCCAAAACAATAATTGTGAATGTATACGAATACTTTATTAGTAGTATTATAATGTATTATAATACTAGCACATTTGAGGATACACTTTTTTACTGAGCATAAAAAAGTTATTGCTGACTGTTCAGTCCTCAAAAGCCTGTAAAAAGTTGCTGACATCCACACTGTTACAAATTGTAACATTAAGTTTGCCTTCTACACAAATGGCACTAACGTTTCTATCTTATTTGTCTTAGCTGCCTTATTTACACTTGCACACAGCTGACCACTTAATTGCAGTTAGTAACAGCAGCCAACTTGTCACTGCTATTGTTTAAAAGTTCCTCTGAGCTGATAAGAAAAGGCTACTCTTTGTGGATATAGTGGAAGGTAGTGCCTAGTGGCATCACAAGGCAGTGATGTCTGTATCCAAGGGTTTTACTGCTTGAATGGCAGCTCAGCTATTCAAGTAAAGGCAACTGTTGCCATTATGATGAGACCAACATCAAACAAACTGTCCTATTCATAAGTAATCAAAGGAGGGCAGTGAAATACTTTGATCTTTCCACCTACAAAATGTTTTTGTTATCTTTACAAATCGATGCTTTATGTCAAAGCTTAAAAAATGTCATTATAGATGTCAGTTTCATTCATTTCCAAAGTAACCTGCTCAAGATATTTTAAATCTGCTTGTTCAAAATTTTTGTCATTACAAATCCGAAATTTAATATAAGTACATTTAATGTTTATTTAACCTCATTTCAAAATAAAACACAGATTTGTTTCATGTACTACCTACATATTTAAATGTATGTCAAACACAAAGAAACACTACATTGATTCATGTTTATAAGCATGCACATTGAATGAGTGTCAACGTTCTGTATTGTAGTTGATTTGTGATGTTGATAATCAACTGTAGCCAAGTGGCGAGGCTCAGTTCATGACGCCAGTATACTGCAGAGAATCACCACTGTTTGAGTCACATCAGAAGCTGCTGACATGGGTGTTTCTTGGCGACAGTGGCTACATGCTTCGAGACTGGCTGCTCACACCGATACTGAGTCCACGGGATTGCCAGGAACAAGCATACACAGACGCCCACTGCATCACATGAAGCACTGTCGAATGATGCATTGGTGTGTTGAAACGTCCATGGCTTTGCCTGCATAGTGAGATCTGCCTCACTCCAACAAAGGCATGCAAAGTTATCTGTGCATGTGTGATGCTGCACAACCATGCAACATGGCTTGGACTGCCACCACCAGCAGGGCATGACACTGGACCCTCAGCCAGGAGACAACCCCCCCACCAGATTACAGGGGCAATGTCCCCCCCCCCCCGCTGTGGCCGAGCAGGTTGGCACTGCTGCAGGGAAAGCAGCTAGAGATGCTGATGAGAGAAATTTCTGACAGTGTGTAGGAGTAATCTCTAGAACATTTGAACTCATGTTTACGAACTGATACATAATAATATATTCACTTATATATAAGTGAATATATTATTATTATTATGTATCAGTTCGTACGAATGGGAGTAGTCACAGAAACTGGAGTGGAGACCATCTCGGTGGCTTCAGTTGTAGACACAGATCTCGTCTAGGTCTAGGTCTTGTCTCCAAAACTCCTATTGGTGCAGGTGTCGTCTCCAAAAACACATGTCGGTGCAGGTGTCGTCTCCAATGCTGGTGTGGCAGGGCATGTAACCGTCAGTGTAGATCGTGCAGCTATTGCTGGCGGCTCCACAGGCATGAACCAGCTCGGAGCTGGCTGTGACGAAGGCCCTGACAGTGGCACGGGCACAACAGATGATGACGTCTGGAATGGCAAAACGTGTTCCTTTTGTATGATGCCATTTGTAAACATGAGTCAAACTTTCCATGTTTTGTTATCTATTCACATAATGTGTGATGTTCATTTTAAACAGTTTATCCTGATCGTATATGGATGTGAAACAAATACAAATGAATGTATGCAAGTTATTCTGTGTAGCAAAAAGATGCAATGATATGTGGATTTAATTATTGTCTAGAATTAATTACATTTTAGGTTATAGTGAATTTTAATAGTGGCCCACTGTGGAGGTGACACAGTGTGTGCCAAGTGCCATGGGTCCTGTTATGTAACTTCATAGCTGTTCCGTTGTGTCTTCTGTCACTGCCATAGTTATATAATGCCTGCCACTTTATGGTGGCTGCCTATAACTTGAGTCCTCTCCCACTGAGCTACATTATGATTGCTGCCTGTAATGTGAATCTTTCACTATCTGGGGAAGCAACCCTCAACTTGTACTAAGGAACCACATGTGGCACATTTTTACACAACTATATGACATTGCTAATTTTTATATGCAAATCAATTTTTATAATTAAGCTTGCTTACCCCATGCTTCATCAAATTGCACAGTCACTGAATGGCCGTCAAAAGTCTCCAAGACGAAGCTGTCTGTTCCTTCCACTGAAACATTAAAAGTTTTGTGAATATTACATATTGTGATTGTATTGTATTATGTTCATGTTATGTACTTATATATAATAATTTGTACAATTTGAATACGTAAAATGCATTACAGTCCTGCATATAAGCTTTTCTTTCACAATATTGTTCAGCAATCATTAAACATTGTTAATATATGCACTTCATTTGTCAATAAAAAAATTAAGTATTGTGATGTATTCCATTCATGCATTTGATTCAGTTATATTGAAAAGAGAACAAAATGATAATTGTACTTTTATCACGATTATATATTAATCTATTTATTAATGTATTTCTTAACCAAAACTAATTTTGTATTATAATTTATTCTATCAACAAATTTGAGTACATCCAACTAAGAAGACACCATTATTGAATGATAACAGTAAACAAAATGAATTTCACTGCAATGTGTTGAGTTACAAAAAAAGTCGTGTAAATAAATTCACAGTTTTGGCTAGAAAAAAGTCACAGGAAATAAAGTCACAGCATTATTTTACAACAGATTATTCGAAGACTATATGTATATAAAAAATACAAAGTCTTGCATATTTCCACTGATAATTAAACACAACAAAGTTTGATGCATTGCTAATGCAACTACCTGGTATTCAAAAGAAACTATCAATCTGGCTCCTTTTCATTCACAATTGTACACAAGTAAGATTTATTACCTGGTAGCGACTTTTTATCAAACTTTTACACCGAATGTATTTAATATTTAAACTTATATCATAGATACAAAGATCTATATATTATATTTATTTAAAATTTTTATTTTTCCCTGTGATTTCATTTCATGTGACTTTATTTACTACATTCGTTTCGATGCCAGCCAACATGTCAACGTGGAATGGTGAAACTTGAAAGCACAACACATTATGATAAGTTAAGTACATTTTTAGAGTAGAGATGAGACAGCAACTCACCATCAGTGCCTATGCCTATGGCCATGTCTATTCTCTCGCCAATTATATTCATTATGATATTGGCGTATGGAGGCGGTCTGTTTGGCGGTCCGCCTCCCGTCCTTTTCTGATCGCGTACATTATTTAAAACCGTCGATTTCTTCTTGATGTCACCCTCGGCGAGGAGTACCACATCACGTGCACGTAGTTACCTTGCCCTTGGTGGTGATCTCACGCCAAACTTCCTTTTTCGTCTTATTAGTTATCGAACTTTGAAGTTTACTCATAATAACAACTGTTTCATTGACAATTCCTTCAACCAGACATAGGATGTCGTCCTCTCGGAAGTTAGGCTTCCTTTTTTCCCACCGCGCGCAGCTCCTTCTACGACATCCATACTGATAATAAACTAAATATAAACAAGAACAATTAAGTGTCATATCGGACGCTTTGACAAACCGCGCGTCACCTTTGACTCGTTGCGCGTGCGCAGTGCAATGGAATGTGCCGGGAATCGCAGGGGAATATCCCTTCTACGTCCGGACTGTCATATGTCTAGTTAATAAAGACAGATGGCTTTGATTAACATTGTTTAATAAACACAATTTACAAGATCGAAATATGGACGACAACTCCCGTTTCTCACTTCCGTGTCTCATGAAATGTTTAGCACCACATTATATGACATCTCCCTTTTTTAAGGTTGTCTAACTAAAGTTCGTGATGTTCAGTTCTAGTACACAGTTCTAGACATAGTCCTTTGTCCATTGCGGTGGTTTGACTTCTCGTCCACGTCGGGTGTAAACTCGGTCACTCGTCGATGACGGTTGAGATGTCGGGTGTGTCTTCTCAGGTGGTCGCGATGGTTGACTCATCTCGGGTGATCGCGAAGGTTGACTCATCTCGGGTGGTCGCGCGATATCTCTAGTTGCCGTGGACGCATCATTGACAGTGTTCGGAGCTGTCGCTTGCATTGTACGAAACAGCTCGCGTCGTGCCATTGGTAAGCCATAGTTGCGGTTTATGTGCATCCGATTGCGACGGTATCGCTTTCCATCATCAGTCTCTACTTGATATGATCTTGGTTCAGGCAGGTGTTTGCTGACAACTGCTCTTCTCCACTTGCCTTGCAGGTGTACCCTTACTTGATTTCCCGGCTTCAGGATTTCTTTCTCCGGACCTGCCTTTTTGTCGTGGTAGAACTTGTGATCATTGATTTTCTTTTGCAGTGCCTGCTTGACCATCGCCTGATCATAAGTATGCGGAAAGAGTGCTTTCTCAGTTGCAGAAATCTTGCTTCTGAGAGTCCTACCTTGCAACAGTTGAGCTGGCGTTAACATTCCGTTTGTTATTGGAGTGTTTCTGATTTCTTGAAGTCCCAAATGATACGATGTTCCTTCAGCACTCGACTTCTTGATCAGGTTCTTAGCGACTTGAACCATTCTCTCTGCTTGTCCATTTGCCCGTGCATATGTAGGACTTGATGTCCTGTGGACAATTCCCAAACTTTGCATAAACAACCTGAACTCCCAGCTGCCGAATTGAGGGCCATTATCCGATACCAGCTCCTCCGGTATTCAAAAATCTGCCAACTGTCTCTGGAATGCCTCGATGCCAACTGTCTCTGGAGTGCCTCGATGCCAACTGTCTCTGGAGTGCCTCGATGCCAACTGTCTCTGGAGTGCCTCGATGCCAACTGTCTCTGGAGTGCCTCGATGACATCTGCGCTCTTCGTTGCTTTCAGTTCAGTGATGTTGATTCATTTGCTGTAGTAATCGACACTCACCATATAGTCTTTTCCACCAACCGTGAACAGGTCAGCTGCTATCTTCTGTTGCGGATAAGCAGGCACTTATTGAGGCATTAGTGGCTCATGTTGATTTGTTGATCTGTTCTCTTGACAGATGTCGCATGTTTCAATCAGATCAGCTATTTGCTTCTGCATCCCCGGCCAGTACAGTGACGTCTACGCCCTCTCTACTGTTTTGACAATGCCTTGATGTGCCGAGTGGAGATCTTTCAGAATGGTTGATCTCATGCATGTTGGTACAATCAAGCGCTCGCTTTTGAAGAGCAGTCCGTCACATTCACTGATCTCAGTGCGAACGTCCCAGTATGGTTTGCTACTTGAAGTGCAGTGTTTCCTCGCACTCGGCCATCCCTTCCTCACATGCACCAGGAGATCTTACAACTGTGGGTCTTGCCGTGTTGCGTCTTTATATGTCTTTCTGGACTTCTGTGAATGGATTATGACGGCACAAATGTCCTTCAGTGGATCATCTTCTTCTTCTCGCTCGTCATGTCTGGATTGTCGTTCTAGCTGACATGTGCGACTCAGCGTATCTGCAATGTACAGATCTTTTCCTGGCTTATAGACCAGCTTGAAGTCATACCTCTGTAACTTCAGCATCATTCTTTGAATTCGTGGTGAAGCCGTGTCAATTTGTTTGTTGAAGACGCCGATCAATGGTTTGTGATCTGTCTCCACGGTCACTTCTCTGCCATAGATGTAGCTGTGAAATCTTTCACAACCAAACACTATAGCTTGCAATTCTTTTTCGATTTGTGCATAATTGATCTGTGCCCCGTGAATGCTTTAGCAGCACACTCAACAATGTGAGTGCTTTAGCAGCACACTCAACAATGTGAGTGCTTTAGCAGCACACTCAACAATGTGAGTGCTTTAGCAGCACACTCAACAATGTGAGTGCTTTAGCAGCACACTCAACAATGTGAGTGCTTTAGCAGCACACTCAACAATGTGAGTGCTTTAGCAGCACACTCAACAATGTGAGTGCTTTAGCAGCACACTCAACAATGTGAGTGCTTTAGCAGCATACTCAACAATGTGAGTGCTTTAGCAGCACACTCAACAATGTGAGTGCTTTAGCAGCGCACTCAACAGGACCTCCATCTTGGAGGAACGCTGCTCCTAGGCTGGTGCTACTAGCATCAACTGTCAGTGTGATGTCTTTTCCTGGGTCAAACAAATTGAGTACTGGTGCCTGAGTCACTAGTTCCTTGACTTTTGTGAAAGCTTCTTGTTGTGGTTCTTCCCAGAAGAACTGTTCTTTCTTAGCACTTAACACTTAACACTTAGCACTTAACACTTCTCTCAGTGGTTTTGTCTCTTCGGAAAGTCTTGGACAAAACTTGCTCAAGTATGTCGCAAATCCGATGAACCTTTGTACATCCTCCTTTGTTTGTGGCGTTGTCATTTCAACAACGGATTGGACCCGATCCCGACTAGGTGCCAGTCCTTTGCTCAGTTCATGACCAATGAACTTTACTGTCGGCTGTGAGATTTTGCATTTGTCCTTATTGAGGGTAAGTTTTTCTTCCCTGCATTTCTGAAGAACTTTTCTAAGTCTTTCATCATGTTCTGCCTGATCTCTTCCCCAGACCAGAATATCATCGATGTAGCATTCAACCCCTTCAATGCTATCAAACATCTGACTGATCGCTTTGTCCATCACTTCAGGTGCAGACTTCACTCCAAATGGCAACCTAAGGTACCTGTACCTGCCATATGCAGTAATGAATGTCGTGTAATAGCTGTTTTGTTCTTCTAGCTCAATCTGGTGAAACCTGCAGTTGCATCAAGTGTCGAGTACACTTTTGCTCCACTGATTCTCGCAAATATGTCTGCCGCTACTGCCAGCGCATAATGCTCTCTCATTATTGCTTCGTTTAACTTCTGCGGATCCAGGCAAATTCTGAGTTGCTTGTTGGGTTTCAGTACGTTGACAATTGGATTCACCCATTCAGTCGGTTCTTCAACTTTCGCAATGATGTGTTCTGCTTCTAGGCGATCTAGTTCCTCCTTCAATTTCTCTCTGACTGCGTGTGGAACTTGTCTCGGTGCACAAATTGTCGGCTGCGTTCCTTCCTTCAATCTGATGGTGTGTTTCATGCTGAGTTTACCTGTGCCTTCAAACACATCTGCATATTCTTCTTTCAATGTCTTTTCTTTTACTTCATCTGCTCTGACAACGAACCCCATCAGTTCACTTGACACCAGACCTAGAAGTGGCGAAACGTTTCCTTTCACAACTTGAAATGGGAGACAGTGTTTCTGCCCCCGATGTGTAACGTCAAGTTGATCCATCCCAACAACCTCAATGTGGTGTCCACTATAGGATGTTAGTTTGACACTGGATGGTTTTAGCTTGGTTGTTTCACCTTTCATCTGTCTATACATGTCCAGGGGAATCACATTGCATTGAGCCCCAGTGTCTACTTTGAAACGTGCATCTCTCTCATTGGGCATCGTAAGTGCAATTATCCAGTCTTTTGAATCGTTTTGCGTTAGTATGTTGATCCAATATGTCTTTGACACTTCATTCACTTGTTTGCTTTTGCAGACTTTGGAGAAATGGTTCCGTTTCCCACACAAGTTACATGTTTTGCCATAGGCAGGACACATTCTAGGCTTATGGCTTGTTCCGCAGTATCGACAGTTTTGAGATGCATACTGGTGCCACGAAGACCGCGAGGGGGCGCCCCTAAGGCCACGCGGTTGTGGTCCGCTCTTCCCCCTTAAGTAAACATTAGCACCAGCCGACCTCTTACTGTCCTTATACTTCACATAAATGACCTCTGTTCTAGGTGCAACCTGATTTTCTTCTCTCTGCTGCGCTAGAATGAGTTCTTTAGTTCTCACTTTATTTGTTGCCGTAGCCAATGTGAGGCTTTCTTCCATTTGCAATTCACGTGACAGATCTTTGTCCAAAATGCCACTGACAATTCTATCACGAATGTATGTGTCTTTATTGTGTCCATAATCACATCTTTCTGCCATAACATGCAGTGCTCTGATATATGCTTCACTGGGCTCACCCTCAATTTGAACACGCTGTCCAAATTTGCATCTTTCATGTATTGTGTTCGTTTTAGGCTGGAAGTATGAATCAAATCCTTGTTCTACTTTATCATAATCCTTTCTTTCTTCATTTGTCAAATTCAGCTGACCAAATGCATTTTCTGCTTCTTGACCCATCACATAGATAAGGGTGTCTACTTGCCTTTCTTGGCTTTCTTCATTCAATTTGGAAGCAGATCGGTATCTTGCAAATCTTTTCTTCCATTCCAACCACGTTTCAGGCTTGTTGAAATCAAACGACGTTGGCGGTAGTATTTTCGCCATGTTTCTCCTTTTTAGATCGCTATTTCGCTTCCTAGTCGATCTTTATACCTTCTGCTTCAGTTTACTTCATGACACTATGTCATATGTCTAGTTAATAAAGACAGATGGCTTTGATTAACATTGTTTAATAAACATAATTTACAAGATCGAAATATGGACGACAACTCCCGTTTCTCACTTCCGTGTCTCATGAAATGTTTAGCACCACATTATATGACACGGACTAGCGAGCCATGTCTAGACTAACTAGTCTGAGACTATCGGTGCGTTACGTCCGGACTAGCGAGCCTAGTCCATAGACTAACTAGTCTGAGACTATCGGTGCGTTACGTCCGGACTAGCGAGCCTAGTCTAGACTAACTAGTCTGAGACTATCGGTGCGCTACGTTCGGACTAGCGAGCCTAGTCTAGACTAACTTGTCTGAGACTATCGATGCGTTACGTCCGGACTAGCGAGCCTAGTCCATAGACTAACTAGTCTGAGACTATCGGTGCGCTACGTTCGGACTAGCGAGCCTAGTCTAGACTAACTAGTCTGAGACTATCGATGCGTTACGTCCGGTTCATGCATCGTGACTAAATGTATCGCTAGTCTATAGCTTAGTTAGTCCGGACGTAGGGCTTAGTCTGAGACTACGCTACGCCCGGTCCATGCATATGGCCCCTGGTACCTTTCTACAACGTTGTAAGTACGTAGTGACAAGGTAGTGGTTTGGTTGCGACTACGTATTTTTGCATACGTATTTATTACATAAATCTGTGGACTATCAGAAACGTTGCTACGACGTAGTGAAATTACCATGTACTACCTATCTGGTACCTTCCTGGTACCTTTCTACAACGTTGTAAGTACTTTCTGGTACCTTCCCGAAACGTTTCTACTACCTTTCTGGCACCTTCCCAAAACGTTTCTGCTACCTTTCTGGCACCTTCCCGCAACGTTTCTACTACCTTTCTGGCACCTCCCCACAACGTTTCTGCTACCTTTCTGGCAGCTTCCCACAAAGTTTCTACTACCTATCTGGCACCTTCCCGCAACGTTTCTACTACCTTTCTGGCACCTTCCCGCAACGTTTCTACTACCTTTCTGGCACCTTCCCGCAACGTTTGTGCTACCTTTCTGGCACCTTCCCGCAACATTTCTGTTACCTTTCTGGCACCTTGCCGCAACCTTTCTGCCACCTTTCTGCAACATTTCTGCTACCTTTCTGGCACGTTCCCGCTACGTATATGAAACATTTCTGATGCCCTACAGTAACTTAAAATCCTCTGTAGAAAGAAGAAAGACACAACAAGCATTGTTTAATTTTCAGCATTTATTTCAATAACAATTGTATCTTTGCACGCGCGCATGCACGCAGGCACGCTCAGTTTAGTTGTCAGACTCCGAATCACTGACAGTGGGGGCTGTGCTGGGGGGCTGTGCTGGGGGGTTGTGCTGGGGGGTTGTGCTGGGGGGTTGTGCTGGGGAGTTTATGCTCCTTGAGGAAGTCGAGCCTGCAAACATACAGCTTATTTATTATTATGTTGAACTCATTTTAAAACAATTGCATCACGTTATTATAATAATCTTCTTAATCTTTGCAATACAGTACTAGGAATAATGTTATAACACAAATATATTTGCATATAAGGCAATTCAAATCCAAAGTTTAACAGAACATGTTAACATATTAAGGTCCCTCATCAGTAGGTTAATCTATATATTTTTACAAATTGTATCTGATGGAAATGTACCCCACCAACAAAAATGTAACTGAGACTGCGCACACCTGTACTTGTCTTCATTACACTGATTGTGCTTGAGATGAGGTCTGTTTTATGTGGGTTGAGATTATGCTTACTGGCATTTACAATCACGACAAGTAAGACTTATATGGTATAATAATTTTAATGTGGCAAATACATTACTGCAAAGAAAAAAACACAAATCCTTACCTGAAACAGGTAGCAACCCCTCTTACTTGTGGTATGCTTGAGGGTCTCACCCATATGATGCTCAATTTCGTCATCTCTACATATGAGGTGGATTCGTCTACACACTTCTATTAACAAAATATACGATTTTTTTTACACATTTGTCAAATCATTAGGTACAATCATATTTTTACTATGTGCTTAGTTTTGAAACGTGCGCTTCCCAAAATCTCTTATTTTCAGATGTGATTATACAAGAAATATTGAGGCATTCTTTTGGAGTTTTACGGAACAACACACGAGTATAGTGCAGTTGTTATATCTTATTAACCATCAAATAACGTAACATATCAGCTGACGCACGTCAAACTTTATAGCTAAACATTAAAATGTATATATATATATATATATATATATATATATATATATATATATATATATATATATATATATATATATATATATATATAGTATATCAGTCATAGGAAAAAGTTTAAATAATAGCGGCGCTTAACAAGTAATGCTCTTGCTGACTAGATGGAATCAATAAAATATATATAACAATATAATATACTGGTCGGCGTAGAATTCAACCTACTTAATAGAATAAGCCGTTTAGAAAAAATCTGACGATTTAACAAGATTTGCCATCCAAGCCAAAGACCCAGATGGCAAGTGGACGAGGACGCCATTAGATGGCAAGTGGACGAGGACGCCGTTAGATGGCAAGTGGACGAGGACGCCATTAGATGGCAAGTGGACGAGGACGCCATTAGCTTATCGAGAGTCCAAACATTTTTATCTACGTGTAACTCGATCGCCCTCCTGAGATATGTGTCAACCTTGTTTTTAAACATATTCAGGCTGATAGCAGTTACACAATCTATAGACAAATTGTTCCATTCATTTGTTGTCCTCTGTGAAAACGAGTATTTCCTTATATCCAATATACACTGATCGATTCTTCACCAATTTTACCTCATGTCCTCTTGTTCTACTATCTTAATTTCGTAAGTGAGAAAAACATATTTCTATCAACATGTTCATACCCATACGATCAATATCTTAAAAACTACAATCTGATCTCCTCTTAACCTCCTTGTCCCTAGAGTTGTTAAGCCACATTCTTTTAGGCATTCTTCATAACTATAATACTTAAGGTCTCTCAGTTCTGGAATCATTTTAGTGGCTCTCCTCTGTATTCGTTCAAGTGATTATATATATATATATATATATATATATATATATATATATATATATATATATATATATATATATATATATATATATATATATATATATATATATATATATATATATATATATAATCACTTGAACGAATACAGAGGAGATATAATAATGTAATATATATATATATATATATATATATATATATATATATATATATATATATATATATATATTGTATACGGTATTCTAAATAAGGTCTAACTATTGCTTCATACATAAGTATAATTAGTTTTTTTCCTTGTATATGTTATGTTTCTCCTAATCAAACCAAGAATTTGATTACCCCTCGAAGCTGCAATACCACCCAGATAGCAGGCACACGTTGGGCTAACGTGGGTATTTGGCATTGGCCCAACGTTGGCTACCCACGTTGGGCCAACTTCATTTTGCTCATCGGCCCTACGTTGGCCCAACTGATTGGCATGAAGTTGGGCCAACGTAGAACAATGCTGAACCCAGAAAACTTCTAACTTCAGCGGCATGTTTCGTCTTAGGCGCTGCCGCCGTGGCCCCAACTTTGTCTTCTGTTACATGCAGACCTTTGTCTAACATTTCATGTCCCATGAAATTGCTCTTCCTTATTTTGAACTTCAGTTTCTCGAAGTTAAATGTAAATCCGCTTTCTACAAACTTCCTGACGACCGCTAACACTCGCTCGTCATGTTGGTCGTCATCCACACCTCCAACGATGAGATCGTCGTGGATGTTGAACGCTCCGGGACAGTCCTGTTCCACCTGTCTGGTGATGTGATTGAGCTTCTGGGAGGCCATGTTCGACTCAAATACAAGGCGCTTGTACATGTAGAGACCATTTGGTGTGCGAACGAGGTAACATCTCGGGATTCTGGTCGAGCTTTGTGAACACCTTCATTCCCCCTCTCATGTACTGTCTCTTCGACAGCGGGGACGAGTTGACGCTCCCTTGTTATGGCTTTGTTTGCTTCTCGCATGTCGAGATACACCCGGACACTTCCATCCGGCCTCTCCACCGTCACTAGAGTGTTTACCCACTATGTAGGACCATCCACTTTTTCAGAGACGTCCAAGTTTTTCTAGCTCCTTCCGCTTTTGCACAACCTTCTCTCTTCTGCTGAACGATATCCTTCTGATTAGTTGAGCCACAGGTGTTACTCTCATCTATGTTCAGTTGAGTTGATAGTTCTTCAACTTGCCGAGACCAGTGAACGCCCGAGGATAGATTTATCTCTACTTATCCTTGGTTAACCCGCCTATGAAATACACGTCTGCAGCCAGCCTTACTCTGAGCACTCCGAGCTATTCGACTGTCTTTCTTCCTAACAGAGCAGCATGGTCGACTTTGACCACCAACAATTGTGCAGCATCTATTTCTCCATCTCATTGCACTGACATGCGTACGTCACAGCTGCCCAGTAACTCCAGGGGACTCCGAAAGGCGTACGCATAAACTTGGCTATTACAGCTTCTCAACTTCAAGCCTGGCATCTTTGCGGAATGTGGCTTCCGGGAGTATGTTGCAGCTGGAACCAGAGTCTACAATCATGCTCGGCATCACATACGCACTGGGATTCACCGGGATTACATAGAATGTATCACTTTTCTCCACTGCAGTGTCTCGTTTCTCAATGCTTCTAACATTCTGCTTTTCACGACCTCTCCCGCAAAGAGGCGCCTGACATGTCCGAGGGTTCGTCTGACCTGTCTGAGGGGGTTTGTTGTGATGTTGAGGGAAAGTTCAAGGTGGTGGAAGAAGACAAGGGAAGAATTAGACTTGAGAGCTAGCCCTGCCTCAAATGAGAGGATGGGGGAGAGATGGACTTGAGAGCTAACCCTGCCTCATGGGAGACGACAGGGGAGAGTTGGACTTGAGGGCTAACCTTGCCTCATGGGAGAGAACAGGGGAGAGTTGGACTTGAGAGCTAACCCTGCCTCATGGGAAAGGACAGGGGAGGGTTGGACTTGAGAGCTAACCCTGCCTCATGGGAGAGGACAGGGGAGGGTTGGACTTGAGAGCTCACCCTGCCTCATGGGAGAGGACAGTGGAGAGTTGGACTTGAGGGCTAACCCTGCCTCATGGGAGAGGACGGGGACAGTTGGACTTGAGGGTTAACCCTGCCTCATGGGAGAGAACAGGGGAGAGTTGGACTTGAGGGCTAACCCTGCCTCATGGGAGATAACAGGGGAGAGTTGGACTTGAGAGCTAACCCTGCCTCATGGGAGAGAACAGGGGAGAGTTGGACTTGAGAGCTAACCCTGCCTCTTGGGAGAGGACAGGGGAGAGTTGGACTTGAGAGCTAACCCTGCCTCATGGGAGAGAACAGGGGAGAGTTGGACTTGAGAGCTAACCCTGCCTCATGGGAGAGAACAGGGGAGAGTTGGACTTGAGAGCTAACCCTGCCTCATGGGAGAGGACAGGGGAGAGTTGGGCTTGAGGGCTAACCCTGCCTCATGGGAGAGAACAGGGGAGAGTTGGACTTGAGAGCTAACCCTGCCTCATGGGAGAGAACAGGGGAGAGTTGGACTTGAGAGCTAACCCTGCTTCATGGGAGAGGACAGGGGAGAGTTGGACTTGAGGGCTAACCCTGCCTCATGGGAGAGAACAGGGGAGAGTTGGACTTGAGAGCTAACCCTGCCTCATGGGAGAGGACAGGGGAGAGTTGGACTTGAGGGCTAACCCTGCCTCATGGGAGAGGATGGGGACAGTTGGACTTGAGGGCTAACCCTGCCTCATGGGAGAGAACAGGGGAGAGTTGGACTTGAGGGCTAACCCTGCCTCATGGGAGAGAACAGGGGAGAGTTGGACTTGAGCGCTAACCCTGCCTCATGGGAGAGAACAGGGGAGAGTTGGACTTGAGAGCTAACCCTGCCTCATGGGAGAGGACAGGGGAGAGTTGGACTTGAGAGCTAACCCTGCCTCATGGGAGAGAACAGGGGAGAGTTGGACTTGAGAGCTAACCCTGCCTCATGGGAGAGAACAGGGGAGAGTTAGACTTGAGAGCAAACCCTGCCTCATGGGAGAGGACAGGGGAGAGTTGGACTTGAGGGCTAACCCTGCCTCATGGGAGAGAACAGGGGAGAGTTGGACTTGAGGGATAACCCTGCCTCATGGGAGAGGACAGGGGAGAGTTGGACTTGAGGGCTAACCCTGCCTCATGGGAGAGAACAGGGGAGAGATGGACTTGAGAGCTAACCCTGCCTCGTGGGAGAGAACAGGGGAGAGTTGGACTTGAGAGCTAACCCTGCCTCATGGGAGAGAACAGGGGAGAGTTGGACTTGATAGCTAACCCTGCCTCATGGGAGAGAACAGGGGAGAGTTGGACTTGAGAGCTAACCCTGCCTCATGGGAGAGGACAGTGGAGAGTTGGACTTGAGGGCTAACCCTGCCTCATGGGAGAGAACAGGGGAGAGTTGGACTTGAGAGCTAACCCTGCTTCATGGGAGAGAACAGGGGAGAGTTGGACTTGAGAGCTAACCCTGCCTCATGGGAGAGAACAGGGGAGAGTTGGACTTGAGAGCTAACCCTGCCTCATGGGAGAGGACAGGGGAGAGTTGGACTTGAGAGCTAACCCTGCCTCATGGGAGAGAACAGGGAAGAGTTGGACTTGAGAGCTAACCCTGCCTCATGGGAGAGGACAGGGGAGAGTTGGACTTGAGAGCTAACCCTGCCTCATGGGAGAGAACAGGGGAGAGTTGGACTTGAGAGCTAACCTTGCCTCATGGGAGAGAACAGGGGAGAGTTGGACTTGATAGCTAACCCTGCCTCATGGGAGAGAACAGGGGAGAGTTGGACTTGAGAGCTAACCCTGCCTCATGGGAGAGGATGGGGAGAGTTGGATTTGAGGGCTTGCACTGTCTCATCATCCTCATTTAGTTATCACCAGTCCCCATGAGTGTTTAGGGTTAGGTTACCCTATCTCCTAGTTCCCTTGGTTCCTGCCATCCTGGTAGCAGTTTCAAAGTCTTTCTCTCAGATATTTTCGCGATTCTAGTTATGCATACTCATTGATATCATTGAAGTTTTACTTTATTTCAAAATAATTTCCTGTAAACTCGTTGCATTCTTTAATTGAACTAGCCAGCCAATTGCATATAGCTATTCACTGTTATACAATTAACATATACAACCTGTACCTACAACAGTAAGTAATTATGGAGTTGCCTGTATATTTCATACAGATTTTATTGTTACAAAATAATTAATTGATGCTTCACCTGTGATGCCATAATTTTTTTTATTTGCATCTGTCAATAAACAGCAAATGTACAAATGTGAGGTACCCAGTACTTCAGATTCAATTTGTCTAACTGAGATCATCACATATTGATATGTCTGTTGCATGTACTGGTGAGGGCTAACCCTGCCTCATGGGAGAGAACAGGGGAGAGTTGGACTTGAGGGCTAACCCTGCCTCATGGGAGATAACAGGGGAGAGTTGGACTTGAGAGCTAACCCTGCCTCATGGGAGAGAACAGGGGAGAGTTGGACTTGAGAGCTAACCCTGCCTCATGGGAGAGGACAGGGGAGAGTTGGACTTGAGAGCTAACCCTGCCTCATGGGAGAGAACAGGGTAGAGTTGGACTTGAGGGATAACCCTGCATCATGGGAGAGGACAGGGGAGAGTTGGACTTGAGGGCTAACCCTGCCTCATGGGAGAGAACAGGGGAGAGATGGACTTGAGAGCTAACCCTGCCTCGTGGGAGAGAACAGGGGAGAGTTGGACTTGAGAGCTAACCCTGCCTCATGGGAGAGAACAGGGGAGAGTTGGACTTGATAGCTAACCCTGCCTCATGGGAGAGAACAGGGGAGAGTTGGACTTGAGAGCTAACCCTGCCTCATGGGAGAGGACAGTGGAGAGTTGGACTTGAGGGCTAACCCTGCCTCATGGGAGAGAACAGGGGAGAGTTGGACTTGAGAGCTAACCCTGCCTCATGGGAGAGAACAGGGGAGAGTTGGACTTGAGAGCTAACCCTGCCTCATGGGAGAGAACAGGGGAGAGTTGGACTTGAGAGCTAACCCTGCCTCATGGGAGAGGACAGGGGAGAGTTGGACTTGAGAGCTAACCCTGCCTCATGGGAGAGAACAGGGGAGAGTTGGACTTGAGAGCTAACCTTGCCTCATGGGAGAGAACAGGGGAGAGTTGGACTTGATAGCTAACCCTGCCTCATGGGAGAGAACAGGGGAGAGTTGGACTTGAGAGCTAACCCTGCCTCATGGGAGAGGACAGGGGAGGGTTGGACTTGAGAGCTCACCCTGCCTCATGGGAGAGGACAGTGGAGAGTTGGACTTGAGGGCTAACCCTGCCTCATGGGAGAGGACGGGGACAGTTGGACTTGAGGGTTAACCCTGCCTCATGGGAGAGAACAGGGGAGAGTTGGACTTGAGGGCTAACCCTGCCTCATGGGAGATAACAGGGGAGAGTTGGACTTGAGAGCTAACCCTGCCTCATGGGAGAGAACAGGGGAGAGTTGGACTTGAGAGCTAACCCTGCCTCTTGGGAGAGGACAGGGGAGAGTTGGACTTGAGAGCTAACCCTGCCTCATGGGAGAGAACAGGGGAGAGTTGGACTTGAGAGCTAACCCTGCCTCATGGGAGAGAACAGGGGAGAGTTGGACTTGAGAGCTAACCCTGCCTCATGGGAGAGGACAGGGGAGAGTTGGACTTGAGGGCTAACCCTGCCTCATGGGAGAGAACAGGGGAGAGTTGGACTTGAGAGCTAACCCTGCCTCATGGGAGAGAACAGGGGAGAGTTGGACTTGAGAGCTAACCCTGCTTCATGGGAGAAGACAGGGGAGAGTTGGACTTGAGGGCTAACCCTGCCTCATGGGAGAGAACAGGGGAGAGTTGGACTTGAGAGCTAACCCTGCCTCATGGGAGAGGACAGGGGAGAGTTGGACTTGAGGGCTAACCCTGCCTCATGGGAGAGGATGGGGACAGTTGGACTTGAGGGCTAACCCTGCCTCATGGGAGAGAACAGGGGAGAGTTGGACTTGAGGGCTAACCCTGCCTCATGGGAGAGGACAGGGGAGAGTTGGACTTGAGAGCTAACCCTGCCTCATGGGAGAGAACAGGGGAGAGTTGGACTTGATAGCTAACCCTGCCTCATGGGAGAGAACAGGGGAGAGTTGGACTTGAGAGCTAACCCTGCCTCATGGGAGAGGACAGTGGAGAGTTGGACTTGAGGGCTAACCCTGCCTCATGGGAGAGAACAGGGAGAGTTGGACTTGAGAGCTAACCCTGCCTCATGGGAGAGAACAGGGGAGAGTTGGACTTGAGAGCTAACCCTGCCTCATGGGAGAGAACAGGGGAGAGTTGGACTTGAGAGCTAACCCTGCCTCATGGGAGAGGACAGGGGAGAGTTGGACTTGAGAGCTAACCCTGCCTCATGGGAGAGAACAGGGAAGAGTTGGACTTGAGAGCTAACCCTGCCTCATGGGAGAGGACAGGGGAGAGTTGGACTTGAGAGCTAACCCTGCCTCATGGGAGAGAACAGGGGAGAGTTGGACTTGAGAGCTAACCTTGCCTCATGGGAGAGAACAGGGGAGAGTTGGACTTGATAGCTAACCCTGCCTCATGGGAGAGAACAGGGGAGAGTTGGACTTGAGAGCTAACCCTGCCTCATGGGAGAGGACAGGGGAGGGTTGGACTTGAGAGCTCACCCTGCCTCATGGGAGAGGACAGTGGAGAGTTGGACTTGAGGGCTAACCCTGCCTCATGGGAGAGGACGGGGACAGTTGGACTTGAGGGTTAACCCTGCCTCATGGGAGAGAACAGGGGAGAGTTGGACTTGAGGGCTAACCCTGCCTCATGGGAGATAACAGGGGAGAGTTGGACTTGAGAGCTAACCCTGCCTCATGGGAGAGAACAGGGGAGAGTTGGACTTGAGAGCTAACCCTGCCTCTTGGGAGAGGACAGGGGAGAGTTGGACTTGAGAGCTAACCCTGCCTCATGGGAGAGAACAGGGGAGAGTTGGACTTGAGAGCTAACCCTGCCTCATGGGAGAGAACAGGGGAGAGTTGGACTTGAGAGCTAACCCTGCCTCATGGGAGAGGACAGGGGAGAGTTGGACTTGAGGGCTAACCCTGCCTCATGGGAGAGAACAGGGGAGAGTTGGACTTGAGAGCTAACCCTGCCTCATGGGAGAGAACAGGGGAGAGTTGGACTTGAGAGCTAACCCTGCTTCATGGGAGAGGACAGGGGAGAGTTGGACTTGAGGGCTAACCCTGCCTCATGGGAGAGAACAGGGGAGAGTTGGACTTGAGAGCTAACCCTGCCTCATGGGAGAGGACAGGGGAGAGTTGGACTTGAGGGCTAACCCTGCCTCATGGGAGAGGATGGGGACAGTTGGACTTGAGGGCTAACCCTGCCTCATGGGAGAGAACAGGGGAGAGTTGGACTTGAGGGCTAACCCTGCCTCATGGGAGAGAACAGGGGAGAGTTGGACTTGAGAGCTAACCCTGCCTCATGGGAGAGAACAGGGGAGAGTTGGACTTGAGAGCTAACCCTGCCTCATGGGAGAGGACAGGGGAGAGTTGGACTTGAGAGCTAACCCTGCCTCATGGGAGAGAACAGGGGAGAGTTGGACTTGAGAGCTAACCCTGCCTCATGGGAGAGAACAGGGGAGAGTTAGACTTGAGAGCAAACCCTGCCTCATGGGAGAGGACAGGGGAGAGTTGGACTTGAGGGCTAACCCTGCCTCATGGGAGAGAACAGGGGAGAGTTGGACTTGAGGGATAACCCTGCCTCATGGGAGAGGACAGGGGAGAGTTGGACTTGAGGGCTAACCCTGCCTCATGGGAGAGAACAGGGGAGAGATGGACTTGAGAGCTAACCCTGCCTCGTGGGAGAGAACAGGGGAGAGTTGGACTTGAGAGCTAACCCTGCCTCATGGGAGAGAACAGGGGAGAGTTGGACTTGATAGCTAACCCTGCCTCATGGGAGAGAACATGGGAGAGTTGGACTTGAGAGCTAACCCTGCCTCATGGGAGAGGACAGTGGAGAGTTGGACTTGAGGGCTAACCCTGCCTCATGGGAGAGAACAGGGGAGAGTTGGACTTGAGAGCTAACCCTGCCTCATGGGAGAGAACAGGGGAGAGTTGGACTTGAGAGCTAACCCTGCCTCATGGGAGAGAACAGGGGAGAATTGGACTTGAGAGCTAACCCTGCCTCATGGGAGAGGACAGGGGAGAGTTGGACTTGAGAGCTAACCCTGCCTCATGGGAGAGAACAGGGAAGAGTTGGACTTGAGAGCTAACCCTGCCTCATGGGAGAGGACAGGGGAGAGTTGGACTTGAGAGCTAACCCTGCCTCATGGGAGAGAACAGGGGAGAGTTGGACTTGAGAGCTAACCTTGCCTCATGGGAGAGAACAGGGGAGAGTTGGACTTGATAGGTAACCCTGCCTCATGGGAGAGAACAGGGGAGAGTTGGACTTGAGAGCTAACCCTGCCTCATGGGAGAGGATGGGGAGAGTTGGATTTGAGGGCTTGCACTGTCTCATCATCCTCATTTAGTTATCACCAGTCCCCATGAGTGTTTAGGGTTAGGTTACCCTATCTCCTAGTTCCCTTGGTTCCTGCCATCCTGGTAGCAGTTTCAAAGTCTTTCTCTCAGATATTTTCGCGATTCTAGTTATGCATACTCATTGATATCATTGAAGTTTTACTTTATTTCAAAATAATTTCCTGTAAACTCGTTGCATTCTTTAATTGAACTAGCCAGCCAATTGCATATAGCTATTCACTGTTATACAATTAACATATACAACCTGTACCTACAACAGTCAGTAATTATGGAGTTGCCTGTATATTTCATACAGATTTTATTGTTACAAAATAATTAATTGATGCTTCACCTGTGATGCCATAATTTTTTTTATTTGCATCTGTCAATAAACAGCAAATGTACAAATGTGAGGTACCCAGTACTTCAGATTCAATTTGCCTAACTGAGATCATCACAGATTGATATGTCTGTTGCATGTACTGGTGAGGGCTAACCCTGCCTCATGGGATAGAACAGGGGAGAGTTGGACTTGAGGGCTAACCCTGCCTCATGGGAGATAACAGGGGAGAGTTGGACTTGAGAGCTAACCCTGCCTCATGGGAGAGGACAGGGGAGAGTTGGACTTGAGAGCTAACCCTGCCTCATGGGAGAGAACAGGGGAGAGTTGGACTTGAGAGCTAACCCTGCCTCATGGGAGAGAACAGGGGAGAGTTGGACTTGAGAGCTAACCTTTCCTCATGGGAGAGAACAGGGGAGAGTTGGACTTGAGAGCTAACCCTGCCTCATGGGAGAGAACAGGGGAGAGTTGGACTTGAGAGCTAACCCTGCCTCATGGGAGAGAACAGGGGAGAGTTGGACTTGAGAGCTAACCTTGCCTCATGGGAGAGAACAGGGGAGAGTTGGATTTGAGAGCTAACCCTGCCTCATGGGAGAGAACAGGGGAGAGTTGGACTTGAGAGCTAACCCTGCCTCATGGGAGAGAACAGGGGAGAGTTGGACTTGAGAGCTAACCTTGCCTCATGGGAGAGAACAGGGGAGAGTTGGACTTGATAGCTAACCCTGCCTCATGGCAGAGAACAGGGGAGAGTTGGACTTGAGAGCTAACCCTGCCTCATGGGAGAGGACAGGGGAGAGTTGGACTTGAGAGCTAACCTTGCCTCATGGGAGAGAACAGTGGAGAGTTGGACTTGAGGGCTAACCCTGCCTCATGGGAGAGGACGGGGAGAGTTGGACTTGAGAGCTAACCTTGCCTCATGGGAGAGAACAGTGGAGAGTTGGACTTGAGGGCTAACCCTGCCTCATGGGAGAGGATAGGGGAGAGTTGGACTTGAGGGCTAACCCTGCCTTATGGGAGAGGACGGGGGCAGTTGGACTTGAGAGCTAACCCTGCCTCATGGGAGAGGATGGGGAGAGTTGGATTTGAGGGCTTGCACTGTCTCATTATCCTCATTTAGTTATCACCAGTCCCCATGAGTGTTTAGGGTTAGGTTACCCTAACTCCTAGTTCCCTTGGTTCCTGCCATCCTGGTAGCAGTTTCAAAGTCTTTCTCTCAGATATTTTCGCGATTCTATTTATGCATACTCATTGATATCATTGAAGTTTTACTTTATTTCAAAATAATTTCCTGTAAACTCGTTGCATTCTTTAATTGAACTAGCCAGCCAATTGCATAATGCTATTCACTGTTATACAATTAACATATACAACCTGTACCTACATCAGTCAGTAATTATGGAGTTGCCTGTATATTTCATACAGATTTTATTGTTACAAAATAATTAATTGATGCTTCACCTGTGATGCCATAATTTTTTTTATTTGCATCTGTCAATAAACAGCAAATGTATAAATGTGAGGTACCCAGTACTTCAGATTCAATTTGCCTAACTGAGATCATCACAGATTGATATGTCTGTTGCATGTACTGGTGACATGGTTAGAATTGATTAATGCCTCCTATCAGAAGTGCAGTACAAGTGACATAAATTATACAACTTTGCAGAGTATGTCTGCTGTTGGGCCACATTCTGTATACAGCCATACTACTTCAAGATAATAAATTTTATAGTGTGTTTTGAGATTATAAATAGTAATTCAACTTTATATTATCGTGTAATGAATTCCAAACATCCACAGATAGACACTTAGACTTTACAGTTGTTTGTGAACTGTGCATATACCGTATCCAGCCTATTAAACGTATACCCCTTTTTAATCAGGATCCATAATTATTGTAATTTGACTAGTGTGGAACAACTGAAAAGTGTCACCATCTGATGTTAAACAGTTGGAACAACTTTTCAGTTTTTCTACACTAGTCACCAAATGACACGACTAGTGCTAAGCGGTTATGTTATTGTTCAGAGAACAGTTTTGGGGTACGCTTATAAGAACAGATTCCCTGACATTTTTTAGGGTTAACCCTAAATTTGTCCATGGACCAATTTTTTTTCTCAAGAATAACGCTTATTAGGTCAAATAAGGTACATGTTTTATCTATTACTTTGGCATGTTACATACATTGTCGTATATTTTACATTTTAAAATGGTTCAAGAACTGAAGCAAGTTGATGAAAATGCTTTTGCGTAAACTTTTGTTGTATAACTTGTTGAAGAAGGGTGACCATATGCTGTATAACTCTAACCTTCTTCAACAAGAGTTAGGGTTATACAGCATATGGTCACCCTTCTTCAACAATAAATGTGTTATACAGCATATATTTACCCTTCTTCAACAAGAGTTAGGGTTATACAGCATATGGTCACCCTTCTTCAACAATAAACGTGTTATACAGCATATATTTACCCTTCTTTAACAAGAGTTAGGGTTATACAGCATATGGTCACCCTTCTTCAACAAGGGAGGTGTTATACAGCATATGGTCACCCTTCTTCAACAAGAGTTAGGGTTATACAGCATATGGTCACCCTTCTTCAACAATAAACGTGTTATACAGCATATATTTACCCTTCTTCAACAAGAGTTAGGGTTATACAGCATATGGTCACCCTTCTTCAACAAGGGAGGTGTTATACAGCATATGGTCACCCTTCTTCAAAAAAGGGTTAGGGTTATACAACATATGGTCAGTTCTTCAACAAGGGTTAGGGCTATACAGCATATGGTGAGTTATTCAACACGAGCAGGTAGTTGACGTCAGTTTATTGTAACATCAATATATTACAGCTACAATAATAAGTACTGTATATAATAGCAATGGATTATAACATCAATATATTACAGCTACAATAATAAGTACTGTATATAATAGCAATGGATTATAACATCAATATATTACAGCTACAATAATAAGTACTGTATATAATAGCAATGGATTATAACATCAATATATTACAGCTACAATAATAAGTACTGTATATAATAGCAATGGATTATAACATCAATATATT
The DNA here is from genome assembly GCA_963662155.1 of Lamellibrachia columna. NCBI lineage: Eukaryota > Metazoa > Annelida > Polychaeta > Sabellida > Siboglinidae > Lamellibrachia > Lamellibrachia columna. The sequence goes on from OY759262.1 coordinate 67,546,618, forward strand.
ACAGCTACAATAATAAGTACTGTATATAATAGCAATGGATTACAACATAGAATGTCAGTCACGGGAAATAATGGATGAATTTCTACTTTCGGCCGTAAAATATGTTCCTCCCCATTTACACAGGCAAAAGGGGGCGGAGACGGAGAGAGAAGGAGAGAGAAACAGACACACAGCTTGTGTAGTGAGTAACCTGGCCCTACACAGATAGCGCATCTAGGATCATATCATATCGTCAATCATAGTAACTCATTAGTTCAACCTACTTCAATGAGACGGCGATCAGAGTCACTCACTAGAGGCCACTAGGATAGCAGAGGCACTTCAAGACGGGTTTTAGTGAATGACCAGCGCAGTTTGTCCTGGACCGGAGATATGTGCAGACGGTGATACTATACGTTAGACATACGTTTAGCCAGCTCGCGGATCAGCTTTACATTTCTACACCTGGTGAGTTAGTTTTGTCACATTTATACATACATATATATGCCTTTTTTAATGAAGTAGACTTGGTAAAACTGTATTTTGGATTACGTGTTTGAATTTACAACTAGGCCCTTCAACTACGTGCGTGGCAGTGTCACCGTTGAATTCAATGTCGTTCGTGTATGCTTACGCAGTGTCATACCGTGAAACTTAAATACATCAATAAATACTTAGTATATAATATGCATGAAACTAATTGTTTGTTATGTTATGTTTTATCATATATGATTGGTGATTTGTGAAATTAAATTGAAAGTTGTAACCTTGGTTAATTTGTTAAGTATGTCTAGCACTAACTAATACTAGCACGAGGTGCGGCTATTTCTGTTCAACAAGTTAGTAATGTGGCGGTCGTTCAAGTACAGTGTCACGGTGGGTCTGAAAGACACATGCATTCATCTGGCCGCTCCAACTTCGGTCACTCCAGATAATGGTGGATAGCATTGCGTAACGCATTAGACAGTTTCAGCAGAGTTTTTTCGCTCTACGTATTGCTAGCTCCGTAACTAATAGGCACTCACGTCAGCTGGATTTACCGGTCACATGTGCTCCATAAGCTTCGCGCCGAGATACTGATAAGTAAACACAGATACAATGGTATTCATTAGTGTATACGTGAATACTTATGAGTTTGCAGACGTTATTTCAAAGAAGACATACTTAAGTGTCACATGCGATGTAAGCTAGATATCTAAGTTATATTTATTAGAAGGACAGGGAGAACACCAATAATTTTTACTACCGTTTATACTTTTAAAAACGGTAATGGGAGGGGTCTCAAACTAAGTCCCACTTGTTTGGGGGACGGATAACCTCCCACCAGTTTTGAGAGTACCATCTCCCATCAATCCAACCTCCCACCAATGTTGAGGCCAACCTACCACCATTTTTGATGACCCACTTCCTGCGACACCCCGAAACACTAGAGCTTAATGGGCAAGTTAATTGCTATAGCTAAAACTCCATTACGGCTACGTATAAGATAAGTTTAACTCCATTAAGGCTACGTATAAGATAAGTTTAACTCCATTACGGCTATGTATAAGTTTAACTTGTATTGTGTATATAATTTGCATTGAGATACCTTGCGAGTAATTTTTTTAAATTTCACCTTGTCTCAGTTGCTGCATTAACTAAGCGAATGAATTGCTATGGTTTTACTTGACTACATCCTGGAAAGTAAGGTCTGACATATATAGCTCAATTCAATGTTTGTGATGACAATTGCATGAAATATTTCATGTTTATTATTGAATACGTTCTATTAAGACATACATTAAGTATTTTGTTACCCGGGATCTTTCATCACAAACGGTTTACATATCCATACATTGATACGTCTTTTAAACAATTTATGTGCAGCCTAGTTTATTTTGGTCATGAAGTTGTCAAAACCCGGCCGCAGACTGACGCTTCAATGCAGCCAAGCCCAGCCCAAAATAGCAACGTATTTCGATTTATTTACTCAGGTCTTTATTTCAACAATAACAACAACAATAACACTACACAAAAATAGCAAAACATAAAATATAAACCACAGTCTTGATGTTGAAGAGGGCAAGAAGAATTGTGTCACTTATAACACTTGTCCAATTAATATAAATATAACAAGAAGCATATAATTACAGTATGCAGTATGCATGATTACTTATAATAATATATAAGTCATAACTTAGCTGTTTATATTTCAATATGAATAATGAAATATTAGTGTTTAGACTAGATATACACTGTAGCGTCATCTTGAGGGGAGGTCACTGGGCCATGGTCCCGCTTGGCTTAACTGTTTTACTGTTGTGCCACCAGATGGTAGCATGGTAAGCTTAATGGGGTATTAGACTTGGGCCCCCTTTGGCCTCCCATTTGGCCTACCCTTTGGCCTCCCCCTTTGCCTCCCCCTTGGCCTCCCCCTTTGCCTCCCCCTTGGCCTCCCCCTTTGCCTCCCCCTTGCGAGACAATATATAAACCACTGCTGTTTTACTACAGTCAAATGTTTATTTTAGACATAAATGTACAGAAAAAACTGCAATTGACCATCAACTTATCACTGTATCAGTGGACATTCTATTATCTGGACCCTTGACCACCCTGACCAGTCAAACTAGTTGGTAGTGCCTATCCCCCTTTCACACATATTCGAACCTGGCTCAGGCTAGCGACTGCGTGATACCTAGTGACTGCAGTACCGTCCTAGGTACCATGGAAGTGAAACACACCAATTAATACCAAATGAGCACTTAATTGAGTTATTTGGAATTTGTAAAAATATATATATTAATCCCTTTTGGTAAAGTTAATTAAATCAACAAATCAACAATTGAAATTAACCTATGCGTTATAAATAACATTTTAAAAGATGTAAACATTGAATTAAAAACTATCAGTATGTATGTATCTATCAGTATGGTTGAAAGCTAATAAACTTTCATTGATTATAAAAAAACATTTGACCTTTAATACTACCTCCAGTAAAAGACCGATATATAATAATATTTACATGTATGGAATATAAATATACACTGTAAATCATGCAACATTTCTAGGAATATTATTATAATATATAATTAATTAAATTGGAGTGATCATACAAAATATATCCGCAAAACGAAAGAGTATTGACATTGTTATAAAGGTAAGAACAAGCTGGACATGGCAACACTGATGAATTTATAGAATACCTTTATCTATCCTTACATTATTTAGTCAAATATTCAAACACTGCAGAAAAAACTAATACTTATAATTAGTGAAGTGGGATTCAGAAATCACATCCAGTCTATATATTAGACATATAAAATTATGAACATTCATAAAAAAAACAATGACATTATGCTGTGTGTTTATGCATAAACATAACGAGATATATTATATCTATTTATTGACATATTTACATTAAACATGCGCCAATAGACGCTCAACTATGATTTACGTCTATGGCTGTTTGTTGGTGACCGCTGTTCCCCGGGTCAAGGACGCTCTCGCTCCCGGGTTTGATTGCGGTTGGTTGTGTTATCTAGGCAAAATTGTCCGCCCCACTCTTCGTCTCTGGGGCGAAAGTCCAGACCGGCATTTGCTAAATTGAGGTTTTGGCAGTTCCGTAGCCAAATGGCTACGGAACTAATAACTTAAGTTTTAAAACCAATACGCACTAACCGTTTCATATGTGTATTCTGTGACATACAACCGACAATTGTGCGTCAAGAAACTGAAGAAATGTGCTCCAAATAATTACTTATGAGTACTTTTATCGGTGACATAGAAAACATTTCACAATTAGCCGCCATACTGTGCACGTGATGCTGCCTTTGGGTCACATGATCAAACGCGATTTCGTGTAGAATGAGGCCAGAATGGGCCAGCAGCACAGACATAGATAAAACACCCGTTAGTAAGTTAATAGTTTATAGGGGCATGATTAATGATGTAACTCCATGGCCAGCAGACGGCAATTCTTAGCGTAACCTTATATAAATCCACGGGATTCCCGCTTGGTATTCTCGCTCACAACAACATCCGGTTATATACAAATGTTGACAAGCACATGCGTTCTGACAAAAAGGTAATAATTTCACACTTTTACATGGTTATTGTCAGGTAACTTTAGTGATATACATATAAGAATGCATACAGACACGAAAGACGTGTTTATTGCTGTTTATGGCGTTTTTGTAAGGTTTCACGTTTCATGAAAATACTTAAGCTTTTGATGAACGAGATCTTCGCCCCTACTACAGCAACAGCCAGATAGAAAAAAATTGTAGGGCGATTGACTTTGCCTAGTGTTATCGTGTTGTTCTACATTAAATGTTCATGTTACACGATCATACTAGTGTCTGTTTGTAAGACTGGATATGCGATATCTTTCACCCTAATGGCGTGGTGGCAGTGTTCATAACGAACTCACACACCGAACTGTGTACAATAGTAAATTGAATCGCATTGACTTTCTAGCCTACTAATCGGCGCAAGCAGTTAGCCTTGAACGACGGCTTTGACTTTGTCACACTAGTAAAATCGTTGTAGCCTAACGTTAACATGGCCAACACGCAACGTGCACCGAGACAGTGGTGTCTCACGAAAACCGAAACCGTAAACTCGTTTGAGAACTGGCGTCAAAACCTTATTTATACTTTATCGCTCGACACCAACTTCACGCAATTTATTACCACTGTCCTGACGCCAAGTGGGGGAAGAAGTGTGCCTCTCAACCAAACAGAGGGTTCACTGACGATGACGTCATTGCATCAGGCGGTCGTACGGCTCTCCAACAAGTCTACATGCTAGAGCTGATGCTAGGCCAGATAGCCAATTACTGCCCAGTTATATCGCGCAACACGATCGTCAAGAATTCAACTAGTTTATCTTGCATCTGGCAAACTATTCGTCTACACTACGGATTTCAGTCTACGGGCGCCCATTTTCTTGACTTTGCCGACATTCAGCTCCAGGCTGATGAACGTCCTGAAGATCTGTATCAGCGCTTAGTGGCCTTCGTTGAAGACAACATGCTCCAGCGAGGGAGTGTTATTCTTCACCATGGTGACGCCATAAATGTCGACGAAGAAATGACACCTTCTCTCGAAAACATGGTTGTGCTCACATGGTTGAGATTAATTAACGTGGCACTCCCAAAGCTCGTCAAGCAACGATACGGCACTGAACTGAGAGCTAGAACACTGGCTTCGATTAAGCCTGAAATTTCCCAGGCCCTAGACTCACTACTTGATAACAATCACTTCCGCCGATGATGCAAAGATCATGCGTACAGCTACGGCCCACTATCAACAGAACAAATTTGGGCAGATACAGTCGTTCTCAAGGCGTCAACCATCTCCATTTTCTGCTCCAAGGCGGTCTACAAGTACAAAGGCATGTCCACTCTGCAAACAAGCTGGCCGCAGCAACGTGTAGCATTTCTTGAGCGAATGCCCATATCTTCCCGAACAAGACCGTCGCTACATGGCTAAGATCCGTCAAGTCACTGATGTACACGAAGAGGACGACGAGTATGAGTACAGCCAATGAGCTCCATCAACCCGAAATCGTTGACCAGCCTACGGTAGGCCTCGCTACGGCACAACGCATCGACATACGTCAGTCGCCTTATCTGGACACGTTTTGTGGCCATCACACGGCCCGAGTCACCATTGACAGCGGTGCAACAGGCAACATGATCCGACATTCCACTGCTCTGAGACTCGGTTGTGAGATCAAGAGCTCTACTCAATCGGCTCATCAAGCTGATGGGACATCGCCCCTGGCCATAATTGGCGATACTACAGTGCGTCTAACGCGCAAAAACCACACCTTCTCGTTTTGTGGGTTAGTTGTGAAGTACTTGGGTGTCGAAGTTCTAGCTGGCACTCCATTTGTGGAAGTCAACGACGTGACCATACGTCCAGCTAAGAGAATCATCACGCTGTCTGATGGCACGACTTACACGTATGGTACAACCGATGAATCTCTCAACCTACATGCAGTTCGACGCACCCACGTGTTGCGAGCGCCCCCCACAAGTACCACGGTTTGGCCTGGCGAGTTCGTGGAAGTAAACCTCCCCACTGACTTGTTTACTACGGACTCCGCAGTGACAGCACTACACATTCAACTGAACCATCCCTCATGTTACCAGTTGAAACAGGTCATGCATCGCTATCTGTACGCGTTGGACCTGGACAAAGCAATCGACACAGTGTCGCGTAGCTGTCACCAATGTGCCTCACTACGCGATACTCCACACACGACTATCCCACAGTCTACAACCAATCCTCCAGAGGTGGTAGGAATTTCCTATGCCGCAGACGTCATCAAACGTGAGAAACAACACACTACGAGACACACTACGAGACTCTCTGGTCAAGCTGTGCATTGGCTTACGACCGCTAGATGGGCCTCCTGCTGTCATATGCACTGACCCCCGCCCCAGGGTTCGCTGCTCTCGTCAAGGACGCCCTGCTGTCCACGTATCGACTCACGATTGAACTTGGACGCGTCAAGAACGTCAATAATTGAATAAAAATCCGGTTGCAGAAAAGGCTGTACGCGAACTCGAGCATGAACTGTTACACCAACAACCCACAGGCGGGGCTGTCACGCAGCTTGTTTTATCTATTGCCACCGCAAACCTCAACACTCGTATACGAAACAGGGGGTTTTCCGCCAGAGAGTTGTGGACCCAGCGAGACCAGTTCATAAACGAACAACTGCCGTTAACCGATTACGACCTCATTCGCCAGCAGCATTCTTTGCGAAATGCCAACCACGCTCCAAGTCAACTATCGAAGTCACCCAGTCATACCGTATCCAAAGCACTAAATATTGATGTTGGTGACATTGTGTATCTGTACTGTGACCGAAACAAGTCACGTTCTCGGTGTCGGTACCTAGTAGTGTGTGTAGATGGGGTCTGGCTCAATGTCAGCAAATTCATCGGCAATCAATTGCGAGCCACCTCCTATCGAGTGAAACGGTCGGAATGCTACAAGGTTGCTGCCCATACACTTGATCCGCCAACGGCGTATCAATACGGTGACTCGACGAATACGCCGACATATGACCCCACTCCAGAACCTCGATCGAGCATACCAACACAGCTACTGTACCCTGCCACACCTGACGATGCTCAGTCGGTACATCCGATTCCGGATGTGCAGACTCCGAGGAGAGGCAAGAGTCCGAAGATGAAGAGAACTTCCCCGCCGAGGAGCTTCCCCGACGATCAACCAGAAGACGCAGACCTCCCGAGTGTCTAAGCGACTTTGTCACTTAGAATATAATTACAATATTATTATTGTATAATTGTTTTCTCTATAATTAGTCATAATTATATAGTATAAGGAGAAGAAAGAAGTCACGCCAATAGACGATCAACTATAATTTACGTCAATGGCTGTTTGTTGGTGACCCCGGTTCCCCGGGTCAAGGACGCTCTCGCTCTCCGGGTTTGATTGCGGTTGGTTGTGTTATCGTGTTGTTCAACATTAAATGTTCATGTTACACGATCATACTAGTGTCTGTTTGTAAGACTGGATATGCGATATATTTCACCCTAATGGCGATGTTCTTTGTATGATATGTGCAAGATCTTCCGAAAGCATCTCATTTCTATGGCTTGTATCCTCTTCTGTAGATCTGTTGAGAGGGCCCATGTTTCAGAAGCTTACAGAAAGATGGACATGACAAGGGAGCGCATCAGCCTTATTTTCGAACTGACCGTGATGTTTCTGTCGTTCCATAAGGGTTTCAACCTTGTTAGTGCTGCTGTTGTCTATGCAATCCTGACAAGTATCTCCGGTTTGAAACCCTCATCTGTGATAATTGATCCCAAGTACATGAAGCTTGTTACTGTCTCAAGTCTCTGTCCATTAACTTTGACCTCTGTGCTGATGCCTTGTGTGTTGTTCGTCATCAGTTTGATCTTTTCGGCACTGATCTCCATGCCGTATAATGTAGATGTTTTTTCGAGGAGCTCCACCAAATTGACTAGTTCTTGTTCATCTCCTGCTAAGCCGTCGATGTCGTCAACAAAACGAAGGTTGGTGATTGTCCTGCCTCCAATGCTGACAGTGCTTTGATGGTTTTCTAAAGCGTCAGTCATGATCATTTCCAGAAAAATGTTGTTGAAGAGCGTTGGTGATAGTAGGCATCCTTGTCGAACTCCGACTGTTGTTCGAAACCAGTCTCTTATGTTGCTGTTGATTACTGCTGCACTGGTGACATTGTCATATAGGTCTTCAATGGTTCGGACAAGCTTGGAGCCAATGTTGTACTTCCTCATGGTTGCCCATAGGGCTGCATGCCATACCTTATTAAAGGCCTTCTTGAAATCTATGAAGACATGATACAGGCTTTGCTGATGTTGAAGGTGTTTCTCGCAAAGGATTCTAAGGTTGAAGATCTGTTCACTGGTGCTCCGTCCTGCTCGAAAACCCGCTTGTTCTTCAGCGATGATCTCTTCTGCCTGGGGTTTGAGTCTGTTGAGTAGTATCTTCAACATGACTTTGCTCGGGTGGTTGATGAGGCTGATTGTTCTGTAATTTTGGCACATCTTGTCTTTCTTGGGAAGTGTGATGATCAGTGGCTGAGTCCAGGGGGTGGCCATTCTCCTGTCTGCCAGATCTTGTTGCAGATTGTTGTCAGTGTGGTAATCAAAGCTTCTCCCCCAGCTTGAACCAGTTCTGCTGGTATATTATCAATTCCAGCTAACTTTCCTTTTTTCAGAGACTTTACTGCAGCCTCCACTTCCTCACGAAGAATGGGGCAGTCGTCCTCTTCAGTAGTCTGTGGACAATTTAGTACTACTGGGACTCCGTTGGGGTTGGGCTGTACAGTTCTGAGCAGTATTCTGTCCATCGATTGAGGATCTGATGTTCTTCTGTCAGGCATTTCCCTGATTTGTCTTGGATAGTGGTAGTTATTCCTTTCTTCACTGATGTCAGGTCTTTCACTATTTGATAAGCCTTCTTGCTGTTGTTCTTGCTCAAGTTGTCTTCAATTTCACAGCATTTTTTCAGGTATCTTTTGCTCTTCTCATATCTTGTTTGATCTTCCTGTTGACTTCTCTGTATTTTGCTGCACCTTCATGATCACATTTTCTCCTTTTCAATTCCCTTCTTTTGTCACAGAGATTTAGGATGTCTGCTGTGACCCATGGTTTCTTTGTCCGACGGTGTTTTCCAAGGATCTCGCTGGCTGTGTCGGTCACTATTTTGTTGAAGGTGTTGGTCAGCAAGTTCACGTCGGTATATTTGTCATCCAGTATGATAAGTGGTGCAAATTTCACACCTATCATTGCTTTGAATGCTTCTGCTACATCAGACCTGCATACTAAAATAAATAACGCGCAAAAGCATGACGTCTGATGAGCGCTTTGGTGATATGTGTTGTGATAGGTGTGGTGATAGGTGCGGTGGAATCACACACACACACACACACACACATTTTTTTTGGGGTGGGGTTCGAAACTGTTGAGCGAATTTTGTTTAACTGTAACATTTTGCCGAAGTCATCCCAGAAAAACACGGCTGATTCTGTACGCTCGAACCCGTCTTTCCAAGACCAAGAGGACGGGCCTGGATTTGATAGCCCCACGGCCAAATTGTTGTCGATTCCGGCTTACTACTCTTTACAGTACAAACACTGACGAGTACATTAGTTTTTTTAATGCTAATCTAAAAGATATGACAACACTGATCTTGACATTTGTTTATTTCATAGCTACAAACCAACTATCACAGTTGCAAGAAAACCTTGGAGAAGGAAATACGGAGCTCAGTATGTAAACCGTGTCTTTCCGTTGTCAAACAAATAATAATGTCTTATAATCCAAACAGCCCAAATAATACAGTGGTCTTAAATTACGACCGTTCATACAAATTCCAATTATTTTATTGGGTCACGCCCTCATGAAAAAAAATTACTTTCCTAAAAAAACAACATTATTATGATAGTTATCATGACTAAAGTATGGAAACAATTTTTATCATTGTTTCGTAGTGGACAAAAGTTAATCGTGGATTGAAATCTATAGCTTTGGTAATTATTTTGACAAGGATGTTTACAACTATTAATTCTGTAGATCTGCCCAAGATGGGAGGAACATCGACCGCCGTGATGACGTTCGTCAAAGCCGTCTGTAATGAGTGAATATACACTAACGCAGAGTTTTACACGTGTCAAAAATTCTACGAACTTTCAATTATCTACAAACAATATTGCCCACAACAACATTTGTTGCTTGATATTCCAGGACGGAATTATATACGGGTGATTCTTGATGAAAGTGTGGTGATTGCGACAAACGGTGGCGTCACATCCCGCAGCCTGAATAATCGAGGCTATTGAAATGGTTATAGTGGCGCCACAGGTGGGGAATTTGGGCTTAAGAGTTCGCCATCTTTCGGATAGACAAGTGTGACTGAGTAACGGGATATTCATTTATCTTCCGGACTCGCTCGTTATTGTGAAATATTATGACGGTCAGCTATTTATAACGTCATTTCAGAAACGTTACGTTTTAAAACATACTTACTAAAACATTTATCAAGCATGTTTGCGATATTCGGCCACCGTTTTACAGTGGCCACGTTTTTCCACGACTACGATTAGTAGGTATGTGACAAAAAAATTCAACCTACATGGATAGACATCAATTGAGTATCATTGTACAGAGCCTGAAAAAAACTTTAAAATGCCTTTGAGATATTTGTTCTAGGTTGAATATTAGACAAGTTATGACATTTTAAAGATTAGGTGCACCACCCGTTTTTCGGCCTTGTTTTACTAGAAAAACAAAAGAAAAGTTGTGACCTTTTGGGCCAATTATGGTTCACTTTGAGAATACAAAGTGTCATAACTTTTTTAATACTGAAGAGATTCTAATGAACCTTTAGGGGAGATAGCCCCTTTAAAACACAAACTGTTGATGCAGTCTTCACTTAATTCATGATTTAACTAAATCATCAATTAATGATCTTAATTACTTTGATTGATAAACAATACACATTCGTTGATAAATTAAAATATCAGAATGCAACATTTCCCCCCAATTTTTATTATAGTATATTTTTCATTGCATCTATACCAAGAAATAACAAATGTGATCATAGTACACTGTTTCTTTAGCTTTTTTCTATCTTTCTGGTAATAACTTGATGTTATTATTAATTAATAATTAGCTAAATTAGTGAATATCAACCGTTTCAGGACAGACCTGAATTCAATAAACCTCTGAAGTAAAAATCATGCAAAGTAAAGACATGTAAGGTTCTGCATATCAAGATATTATAATTAGTTCACCCTTAATTAACTGTCTGCCGTAATCGACCGACTCACTGGCCCATACGTTTTTTATAGTTTTGATTGATTTTTTAGGGGTCTTTCATGTATTTTTTCAAAACTTCACTCAATAACTACCCAGCCTAAAAAACTTGGGTAGGCTTACTATTAATACCATGAATAAGGTAGAAACAAACGTTTAGAAAGTTCAAGTAAATGTATGAAGTAATGATAATTTTTTTTAGCAGAATCAACAACCCACAAAATTAACTTAAATTCATAAAATAGAAGGTGCTAAATAATACAATACACCAAAAAGAATTATTTTAGTATGATCATGGTGGGCCACGGTCATTTAAACGATGACAAACAGGGGATTGTCGCTATGAAATTCAACCCGATCAACCATTTGTCGGTTTGACATGAAATTTTGCTAACTCTAGAAAACAATGTGCTAATAGTTTAATTTGCCTCAGATTTGGCACACACATAGACAAGTATATGGAAATACAAATTATAAAGGTTTGAAAGAAAAATTTAGTTACCTTCAGGTAAATGGTCGATGACTTTGACAGTCAAAAACTTTGACGTAAATATTTTTTGACTTCTACAAATCGGATTGGAAAATTTCGAAAACGACGCGTCAGCGGAACATGTTAACTACATCATCACAATGAGTTTTCTCCGGGAGCTCCTAAAATACGCCAGCCAAACGCGCAGCAAAAACACGGTCACCGGGCGAACGAACGAGCACGGAGATCAACGTCGCGGCCAAAGCGATTAGCGCGTATGTAGGCCGATTGTCACGTACCTACGATTAGCGTCTTGAGTTTGGGCATCGCCGCCAGAGCCGAGGCAGCGATGGTAAGGTAGAATGTTTCGCAGCAGTGTTTTAATTTAAAAAAATTACTGGCCTAACAGTATTCTTATTTAATACAATTCATGTTGCTGCCTATATTTAGACTTACTGGAGTGTAGGTAGAATTTGCTAGTGGTAATAATTTGGTTCGAAGAACGTCACAAATCGTCACAAATTAATTGGTACCACCAAAAATAATGATGTCAATGAAAATTTCAAATTGCAGATCTTTTTATGAGATGGTGTTAGCTGTGAAACATTTAAATGTGAAAAAGATTAAGATTTGAAGTACTTTTTTAAAGACGTAAACACGTTTTTTAGATTATTGGTACTGAACCAGAAAACGGCACCAAAATGGGGCATATTTTATAGAAACTAATAAAAACACCTATGTTTAAAGTTTATCGAACAAAGAAGAGTTGGGCTGAACTGAAGCTAATGTTGCGATTCCACCATCTGTACTCCTTTAGTGGTATGTGACTATGTACACAGTAATTGGCTCTGTAATCATGTAATAATAAGAAACCAGTAGTAACTACTGCTGTCACGGTTCTGGGTCTAGAACCGAAACTGTGGGTCCCAGTAGGTACTGCGGGTATTGGTTCTTTCTGGACCTGGAACTGTCACAGCACCAGTCATCAGTAATTAATTCACACATTGTGGTATTCTAACTGATCATCAGAGAATCACATTATTATTGAATTTTTTAGTGTATGGTCAATTAGATGAATTATATAATAAATGTGGTCAATTAATTAAAACAGACCAGAGCATGATTCAAGATGTGTGTTTGATCTGTCATGCATTTAGTATCCTGGCTATGTTTGACATAAATATTGGTTTACACAAAGGTAGGGCAATGTAGGGAATTTATACATAGGAGCCAGTTAATTGCAGATTCTAACTTTGAGTTCTGTCCTTATTGGCTAAAGAAGAAAGGACGGAACAGGTCAACTCTTGTGCTAGCATCTGTCGCCTACAAAGTGAAACACTCTCAAATGAACCAGCAGTGTTATTCAGAGACTGGAAAATCGCTTTGGCATTCATTCATTCATTCAATTCAAGAATTTTCTTTGTCTTCACTCTTGCATCTGTATTAATTCTCATGATACAAATATTGTCATAGTAACTTCACAAAAGGTTCATTAGATGTAAGGAAAAACCTACATAATATTCTTTATTTACTCTAATGTAGATGAGTCTATCATTTATCGTAGTGATATATTGAAACCCTATTAAAATTAAACAATAAGAATATCTAATGAATGTTGAAGATATTGCACCAGTTGATTAATTTAGAACTGAGGTAATAAATGTTCAAACACACTATTTCACAGGTAGTTCTCAGTTAGTAAACATACAAATATGACAGTCGTATATTCAGACATTAACAAAACTGCATACAACGCTAAATAACAATTTGACATACTCCATGACATGTAGTAGTTTAACAAGATTTAACAAGATTTGCCATCCAAGCCAAAGGCCCAGATGGCAAGTGGACAAGGAAGCCATTGGCTTATCGAGAGTCCAACAATGTTCATCTACTTATAGCCCGCCCTCCTGAGATATATGTCAACCTTGTTTTTAAACATATTCACGTTGCTAGCAGTTACACAATCTGTAGACAATTTGTTCCATTCATTTATTGTCCTCTGTGAGAACGAGTGCTTCCTGATGTCCAATCTACATTGATCCTTTACTAATTTTACCTCATGTCCTCTAGTTCTGCTATCCTTCTTGAGTGAGAAAAACATATTTCTATCAATATTTTCATACCCATTCAATATCTTAAAAACTTCAATCTGATCTCCTCTTAACCTCCTTGTCTCTAGAGTTGTTAAACCACATTCTTTCAGGCGTTCTTCATAACTAAGGTCTCTCAGTTCTGGAATCATTTTAGTTGCTCTCCTTTGTATGCGTTCAAGCGTATCTATATCCTTCTTACGATATGGTCTCCATGCTTGTATACAGTATTCTAAACGAGGTCTAACTATTGCTTTATAAAGAGGTATAATTAACTTTTTTCCCTTGCATGTTATGTTTCTTCTAATCAATCCAAGAATTTGATTACCCTTTGAAGCTGCAATACCACACTGCTCTGAAACTTTCATATCAGCGCTTATTGTAACTCCTAAGTCCTTTTCTTTTACAGTAGTACCCAGAACAGTATCTCCCATTTTATAGTTTACATTCAAGTTCCTATGTCCTGTATGTAGGCATTTACATTTCCCAAAATTGAACAACATCTGCCATTTCTCAGACCATTTCACTAATCTGTCTAGATCGTTTTGTAAATGTTGTTTATCACCATCAGTATTAACCTTTCTAAACAGTTTTGTGTCATCCGCAAATTTCAGTACGTTACTTGTTATACTGTCGTCCAAGTCATTGATATAAATTAAGAATAATATAGGTCCTAATACTGATCCTTGAGGTACCCCACTCAAAACCGATTTCAATTTGAAACTTCTCCATCTACTACAACTCGTTGTCTTCTGTCAGTCAGCCATTGTTCTATCCAGTCAGTTATGCTATCCCCGATACCATGGGCTTTTAATTTAAGTAGTAATCTTTGATGTGGCACTTTGTCAAAAGCTTTCTGAAAATCTAAGTAGATAATATCTACTGGCGATCCCACGTCTATCCACTTAGTGATTTCTTCCAAAAAACAACATATTTGTTAAGCATGACCTCGCTTTAAGGAATCCATGTTGAGATGAATTTAATAATTTATGCTTAACGAGGAATTCCACCATATGGTCTTTAATTAACCTTTCTAATAATTTACAAATCACTGACGTTAAACTCACTGGTCTGTAATTCTCTGACTTATTTCTCGAACCCTTTTTAAATAATGGTATGATGTTTGCTTCTTTCCATTCAAACGGAACAACTCCCTCTTTTAATGACAAGTTGAATACTCTTGCAAGTGGTATACTGATTTGTTCTACTGTTTCCATTAGTAATTTTGAAGGAATCCCATCCACTCCCGGTGATTTGTTATCCTTCATTGCCTTTATTTTCTTAGCTACCAATTCTGGAGTTACAACTAACGGACCTAAATAATCAGATTTAGCCCCCTGAAATTTAGCATCAGCAACTGGTAATGAACTAATATCTTCTTTGGTAAACACTGAACTGAAGTAACCATTTAGGTCTTCCGCCATTAAAAACCCCTGTGATATTATATTTCCAGCACTGTCTTCTAGAGGTCCAACCTTGTCTTGTACGTTTTGTTTACTCCTGACATATGCATACAAACTCTTGCTGTAATTTTTTATGTTACATGCTAGTTTTTGCTCATAGCTTCTTTTAGATTGTCTGATTTCAGTTGTAGCTGCATTAAGTGCCTCTTTGTATTTTGCATAGTCTTCGTCCTTTCTGGTGCGCCTATAAACCTTCCACATAGTTTGTTTTAGCATTATTTTTCTAATAGCCTCTTTTGACAAGTGTTTCTTTCTACACCGTTTTCCTTGTTTTTGGAAGGGAACAAATTTATCGATGATACTCTCAATTTCATATTTTAGAATATTCCAACATTCAATTGCGGTCTTATTCATCAGCATGTTATTCCAATCAAGCTTTGCTAAGTATTTTCTCATATCTTTGTAGTTACCTTTGTGGAAGTTTCTCTTGTACGTTTTTTTATTTTTACTTTCTGATTTTACATTGATGTCAAAATGTATTTGATTATGGTCACTATTACCCAATTGTTCAAATATTTTTACATTGTCCACTAATTCTTTTTGTGATGACAAAACTATGTCCAATACATTTTCTCCCCTGGTTGGTTCTAGTACGTGCTGAGTAAGAAAGCTATCCTGGATTAAAAATAGAAATTGTTGGTCCTCAATCCCTGTGCTCTCTAGAGAATTCCATTTTATGTGTCCATGGTTAAAATCTCCCATTATGATACATTCCCCTTTACTAACTTCCTTTATAGCGTTTTTATTTTTGTGTTGTCCTCTTCGTTTATGTTTGGACTTCGGTAAACTAATCCAATAGTTAATTTTGAATTTCCTGAAACAATTTTGCACCAAACAGCTTCATCGCAATCTGCTTCCCTTTCTAGTTTTATTTCATAAGCCTGAATAGATTCTTTAACATATAAAATAACTCCCCCGCCCTTTCTTCCTATTCGATCTTTCCTAAACATTACATATCCTGTCAGTCCTAATTCAGCATCTGTTATATCTATGTTGGCCCATGATTCAGTTATACCAATTATGTGAGGGTCAATATCTTCTACCATAATGTTTAATTCGTTTTTCTTATTTACTATGCTCCTTGCATTTAAACATACGCATCTATAACCTTTTTCAGAGATGTTTTTCGGATGATTTGATATTGGTTTATCTGTGCTAGTGGCCTCTTGTTCTGCTTGAGACACCTCTAGGTAACCCGCTTGCACTTCTAGTTTAAAGAATGTTTACTTCCAAAATGGATAAGTTGATAATATGGACTCCATATCTTGGGATTCAATGCTGTTGACTCCATATATCATGAGTAAATGTGGGCTCCATCTCTGTTAAGTAAAAGCTGTGGACTCCAGAGTATATGCTGAGTATATGATGAGTATATGCTGTGGACTCCATCTCTCATGAGTAAATGTTATGATGTTTTTTACCCTCTCAGTTATCGCCTCTATTTTGGCTCCAGGCAAGCAGACCACCACATCATCTCCCTTGTTTAAAACTCTGTCGGTCTTCCTAACTATCGAATCCCCCACAAACACCCTCGCTCTCTTCCTCACCCCCTCTATCACTGCTGCAGAATAACTCTTCCGTTCGATCCCCTCCATCACATTCTGTCCTGACCCCTTCCCTCCTGTCTCCCCCACTTCCCACTCCTTTGCTCTTGTCTCTCCCACTGCCCTCTCCTTCACTCCGGTTGTTTTCCCTCCCGTCTCCCCCACTCCCTTCTCCTTCCCTCCTGTCTCCCCCACTCCCTTCTCCTTCCCTCCTGTCTCCCCCACTCCCTTCTCCTTCCCTCCTGTCTCCCCTACTCCCCTCTCCTTCGCTCCGGTTGTCTTCCCTCCCGTTCCTTTCCTTCCCGTCTCCTTACGTCCTGTCTCCCTACGACCTGTCACCTTCCCTCCTCTCAGCTTCCTCCCAGGCTGCGGTGAGCTCTCCCTAGCATCTCTTGTGTCTTTCCCCACTTTATCATCTACTGTTCCCCCACCGGAACTACTGGCACAACCCCCCTGTTCCCTTCCCACCATGGCCACAACGAGCAGCCTCAGCTCTTCCAACTCCACCTCTAGTTCCTTCATCTTCGTACATCCCCTACACTCAAAACTAAAACTATCTGCCTGGACCTCAGCCCAGGACTTCTCGCACCCAGACTTGACGAAGTCCACCCAGTTACTGCAACTGCCACAAATTAAGTGCCTTGTGGCCTTTAACTGCCGTTTGCACGGCGCCAGTTGTTAACTATTGTCTTTCCAGATCCATACCATCACAGTCAGCTGCGCTCTATGATGACAGAGAAAGAACTACATGATCACCTGAACTTTAAGACTACACATCCATTCACTAGGCAACGCAGCTAGCGACTCATCCCTCGGTTAACTCGTCCAAAATCAACGACTGACTCACACACTGCGATCTAGCGCCGTTGATGCTCTCACCAAGTACAACCAGAAATATGTGAGTGTTGTATGTAACCTTTGAGAGATTTCCGTTTTTAATGTATTTTTAAATGGACAATAAAGTTCATGAATATTAAGTCCCAGTCTCTTATCTTGTCTATTGGTCTCTTCTGATTGATATATATAGTAGTCTTAATTTATATGTCATCCAACTTCAGGGTGTAATGAATGATATATAAAAGTCATATTATTTGTGAATAAGCAAAGTTAAACGATAACTGAACAGTCATTTGTAAAATTTAGTGGCACTTAGGTGTAGCACAGCTAACTGGGTGAGATCGGCATGACATCTGACATGATACAAAAACTCCCACTTGTTATCAGGAGGCTGCTAAAAATTATTAAGATAACTAAGAAGTTCATTAGCAGAATTATTCCCTAAAGATTGCGTTATTCAAATTCCATTCCTTAAAAAAGATACAGTATTTATAATGAAGGTTGTGTTTTATAAATTCATAGCGTTCTTATTTGTAGTTAACCATAACATGGTGTCATTGTTTGTAGGTGATTACAGGCTCCATACAAATACAGTTATTCCATGGGCATGGAAAAATATCAAAACGGCATTCAATGGCATTGTTAAGGCAATAAAGGAATTACTGAAAACTACGAAGTCAGCCATTGAAGACATAGGAGACGGTGTTACCAGGTAGAACACAATGTGATGAATCATGACTAGCTGACAGCAAACCGAAAGACACTTTCAGAGTACACTGTTCCATTTATAAGTTCCTCAAGCAGACTTGATAATTTAACTTCTTCCAAAAGAAATTAATAATGGTTAATAATATACACTTACTAAATGCAATAAAACAGTAATTTATGCATTATATGGCATGCACCATTTGAATTGTTCGGTACGCATGCTGATATCGCAGTTATTTATACTATTTATTGCACTGAATGTCGCACCATGCAGGACAGCAGATATCACCATAGACAGCATATTATCAATATCAATTACTCGTGTAATAAATTCAGATTCCACAATGTGTATGTTTGGTTCACACGATTATTTCTGCTGAACCATACAGAAATAATGGACTCTGAGTAAGCTTGATATTCTAACAAATCTGTTCAATTTTACAAAGGCTAAGCACAGGAAATACGGCTTGTGTGTCTTGTCGGAAAGATATGTCTTGTAGTTGCTGGTCTCGTTGATGCCAAGAACAAGATTGTTAAAGCAAATTTCTTCTCAAAAGTTTGTAATTTATCAAGATGCCTCATCATTTTGAGATATTCCTATACCGGGCTCACTCTAAGGACCAAAATGCTTCAGCCAATTTGGTTAAAGGCATGACATTTCTTTAGCCAAATTCCTTTTGGATTAGTCAATTTGGCTAAAAATAAAATTTTCTTTATCCAAATTATGTTTTTTTTTCGTAATTTAATATTATTAAACAATTACATGATGTATAATATATTTAGTGGCTAACACTCTGGACCCATAAGCACACCTGTACTGCAATTGGTCCGGCACTTTTTTCACTTTGTATGTGCAGTAAGCGTGCGCGCGTATTCTCGGTGGCATATTATGTACGCATGCAGTTGGTCAACAAATAATTAATCAACCATTTGCTAAACACCGGAATATTAATTGATACGCTCAAAATTTACAGACAAAGTAATGATACATCATTATTTGAAAAGTATAGCTAGATCTCTTCCAATGATCACAAAAGTATTAGAGACTTCTTTAGGCAGACAGTTATATCTTCATACTTTAATTACTGACAATGAGTACGGATTCACGTATAACTGTGCTTGAACGTACATTTAATTGTACAATAAGACAACAATGATGTTCTAATATGGCATTAAAAATATTCATCGGCCTTTCAAAGACATGGGCCTATTTTTCAACTACGTGATATGTGCGGAAGTTAGTGATGCAATGTTTTAGTGTCGGACCTATCCTAACACTGCTGATTCATATGTCGTCTGGTAGTGACGGAACTTTAGCTGCTGCTGTTTCTTACAGGTTCTCATTGTGCATGTGCACATGAAGTGCCGGACCAATTGCAGTTTTGCACTATGTCCAGGTCCGGATCTATAGCAGTACTGAAGTTCCAGGTAAGTTTGACACCACGTCATTTAGAAAGTAGCTTCGTAGCAGCCATTACAAACTTGCTCTTAAACTGACTGGCAAGTCCATCAGTCCACACTATGACCTCTTCAACACCCTCTGGTTTTGATGACAGGATCTCATCCATGAAGATGCATCCAGTTTTATCGTGTCGCATATAATCACTGCACACAAGGTCCACCAATGGGGGGAGGTGTTGACGGTTCTAGGAATTTTCTGTCCCTACATTTCCACTGTCGGATTCTTCTCCAGAAGTTCTAACTGTTAACTGTACACATTTCCATCTGTGCTTCTCTCAAAATTACGTTTTGCATCTCCTACAACTAACTTTATACTCAGCAGACCCTCAGTTGATTTAATTTTTATCCTTCCTCCTCTACCTTTCTGTAGGTCTGAGTGGCATTCTGGCTCAACCCTAAACCCAGACCAAATGCACTCAATGGTGCAACAATATTTCTAATGGGCCATTTTTAGCAGCCCATTTCAGCCTGACCTGATCAAGCTCTCCATTGAAAACACAGTCCAAAAAACTTCAGCATTGGCAATTCTGGAGGGCACTCCAGGGGGTGTGTCTTCCTGGATCATGGCTGTACTGGAGGGCACTCCAGGTGTGTGTCTTCCTGGATCATGGCTGTACTGGAGGGCACTCCAGGGGGTGTGTCTTCCTGGACCATGGCTATACTGGAGGGCATTGCAGGGGGTGTGTCTTCCTGGATCATGGCTGTACTGGAGGGCACTCCAGGGGGTGTGTCTTCCTGGACCATGGCTATACTGGAGGGCACTGCAGGGGGTCTGTCTTCCTGGACCATGGCTATACTGGAGGGCACTCCAGGGGGTGTGTCTTCCTGGATCATGGCTGTACTGGAGGGCACTCCAGGTGTGTGTCTTCCTGGATCATGGCTGTACTGGAGGGCACTCCAGGGGGTGTGTCTTCCTGGACCATGGCTATACTGGAGGGCACTGCAGGGGGTCTGTCTTCCTGGATCATGGCTATACGGGAGGGCACTCCAGGGGGTGTGTCTTCCTGGATCATGGCTGTACTGGAGGGCACTCCAGGTGTGTGTCTTCCTGGATCATGGCTGTACTGGAGGGCACTCCAGGGGGTGTGTCTTCCTGGACCATGGCTATACTGGAGGGCACTGCAGGGGGTCTGTCTTCCTGGACCATGGCTATACTGGAGGGCACTCCAGGGGGTGTGTCTTCTGGGACCATGGCTGTACTGGAGGGTACTCCAGGGGGTGTGTCTTCCTGGACCATGGCAGTACTGGAGGGCACTCCAGGGGGTGTGTCTTCCTGGACCATGGCTGTACTGGAGCGCACTTCAGGGGGTGTGTCTTCCTGGACCATGGCTGTACTGGAGGGCACTCCAGGGGGTGTGTCTTCTGGGACCATGGCTGTACTGGAGGGCACTCCAAGAGGTGTGTCTTCCTGGACCATGGCTGTACTGGAGGGTACTCCAGGGGGTGTGTCTTCTGGGACCATGGCTGTACTGGAGGGCACTCCAAGGGGTGTGTCTTCCTGGACCATGGCTGTACTGGAGGCCACTCCAGGGGTGCGTCTTCCTGGACCATGGCTATACTGGAGGGCACTCCAGGGGGTGTGTCTTCCTGGACCATGGCTGTACTGGAGGGCACCCCAAGGGGTCTGTCTTCCTGGACCATGGCTGTACTGGAGGGCACTCCAGGGGGTGTGTCTTCTGGGACCATGGCTGTACTGGAGGGCACTCCAAGGGGTGTGTCTTCCTGGACCATGGCTGTACTGGAGGGCACTCCAGGGGGTGTGTCTTCTGGGACCATGGCTATACTGTAGGGCACTCCAGGGGGTGTGTCTTCCTGGACCATGTCTGTACTGGAGGGCACTCCAGGGGGTGTGTCTTCCTGGACCATGGCTGTACTGGAGGGCACTCCAGGGGGTGTGTCTTCTGGGACCATGGCTGTACTGGAGGGCACTCCAGGGGGTGTGTCTTCCTGGACCATGGCTATACTGGAGGGCACTCCAGGGGCTGTAATGGAGGGCACTCCAGGAGGTGTGTCTTCCAGGACCATGGCGACAGTAATGAAGTGACCTATCCTTGGGATATTTCATATTTATAAGCCAGAGTTTTAAACTCATGGTGATGTTTGAAAAAATTAGTATTATGTGTAGGTTAGCTTGGAATAGATGTTACAAATATTTCAAGTTGTAAAGTTATGAATATTCCCAAAACACATGTTGTAGAGTAAATTTATTCGATAAAAACGATTTACTCTCCTTGACCTACAAGATAGAAGGGAAAATGCTGATATACTCGAAGTCTTCAAGATTATTAATGGATTTACTGACATAGACACCAAGAGAATGTTCGAGCTAAACCATAACCCCCGTCCAAGAAGACACAACAAGTCAATAGATTTAACAAGATTTAACAAGATTGCTATCTCGAACAACAAGTTCCAGATGACAAGTGGACAAGGAAGCCATTGGCTTATTGAGAGTCCAACAATTTTCTCATCTGTGTAGCCTGCCCTTATCAGATATCTGTCAGTTCTATTTGTAAACATATTCACACTACTAGCATTAACACAATCATTTGGCAGCTTGTTCCATTCATTTATCACCCTTTGTGAGAAAGAGTACTTTCTCATGTCCAAACTACACTGCTCCTTAACTAATGCTGCTTTGTGTCCTCTGGTTCTACTGCCTTCTTTAAGTTTGAAGAACATACATGTATTCCTGTCAACATTCTCATAACCATTCACTATTTTAAACACTTCTATTTGGTCTCCTCTTAGTCTGCTGGTGTCTAGTGTTGTCAAACCACATTATAATAGGCGACTTTTGTAACTAAGGTCTCTCAATTCTGGAATCATTTTAGTTGCTCTTCGTTGTATTCTTTCTAGCTTATCTATGTCCTTTTTACGATATGGCCTCCATGCTTGAATACAATATTCCAAATGTGGTCTAACTATTGCTTTGTACAGGGGTACAATTATATGTTTCTCCTTATACGTGATAGTTCTCCTAATTAGCCCTAGAATTTGATTTCCTTTCGAAGCAGCAATCCCACATTGCTCTGAAACTTTCATGTCAGCGCTAAATGTTACTCCTAAGTCCTTTTCTTGTGTGGGTCTACCTAGTACAGCATTCCCCATTTTATATTCCTCGTCCATATCTCCATGTCCTATTTAAATATTTACACTTCCCAAAATTTAATAACATTTGCCATTTTTCTGACCATTTAACAAATTTTTCTAGATTTTATTTTTTTAACAAGATTTAACAAGATTGCCATCCCAAACAACAAGTTCCAGATGGCAAGTGGACAAGGAAGCCATTGGCTTATCGAGAGTCCAACAATTTTCTCATCTATGTGTAGCCCACCCTTATCAAATATCTGTCAATTCTATTTTTAAACATATTCACACTACTAGCACTAACACAATCATTTGGCAGTTTGTTCCATTTATTTATCACCCTGGGTCAGTTATCACCCTGTGTCATAGATAATCCTGTAAACTTTTTCAAAGTTCATTTTCACAGTAAAATATCACATTAATCAGAATGTCTTGACACACTGTATTGCCAATCGGATTGTCCACCTCAGTATTAACAGTACGAAGTTAATTGGCATAATATCCTTAACACATTTTCGAACTGGTTACAATCATCAAGCCTTCCCCAACATCACTGACATCATTAAAAACGAATCGTCCAATAGACATCTATGTTACAAATGTCAACTTGGCTCTATAAATGTTCAATGTGGCTGCACCTGTATTACAAAGAAAACATGTTTATAACTCAACAGAATGTGCTAAATATTGTTTCCCATGTCAGTTCGTCAAATCCGTTAACTCCCATTATTGTTATTCATACGTTTTCGCCAAATTGGCGAAGCAGCCAAATTTTACGTTCACAAAATACTGATTCGCTTCGCCATTGGCGAAATGCGATCGATTAGCAGTTATTACTGTTACCTTTCTATCTACAGTACTGCAAACCTAAAACATTCAAGCAGCACATTGTCTTATTTCTTATTAAAAAATATCTTGTATGCCACATAAACAAGAAATAAAATGTTCCACTTACAGCTATCTGCAAAATTTGGTATATGTTTGAGCCAGATTTATGCTGCATGTGATGTGTAAATATTGCTCCTTCCCCCCAAATTATTTGAAAGGTTTCCTGCATGAAATGTTGCATGAAATGTTGCTACAAATACTGCATGTAGCACATCAATCTTTTTAATTTGTTACAGTTTGCCTTATTGATGACCAGTGAAATTAACTGCAATGCAGAATTACAAGGAAATAAGCAACTTATTTGATTAAATGGCCGAATTAAGTTTTTGATGCCTAACCATGAAACTATACTCAAATATATATATTTAAACATTTGTGTGTTTTCATAAATGATATGGCATTGAAGATAACCAGCCATATTGGTTTGCTATCAAAAAGGAATTGATCGATATTTGGGAACATGTGAAAAGGATCAAGCAGTCTGTCACGGACAAAGTGGAATAGGTAAAGTCAGTGGGAGATGATGTTGCCAAAAGGTTAACTGGAATTTACCTAGTAAGTATACATTATCTACATCCAGGCTTTGTGAAAAAATATTTTTCTAGTTTTGTTGCTGTAAATATGTGAATGTCTCTGCTTCACCTTCCTCCTGATCTCTTGTTGTATACAAGTGTTGATGTCTTCACCTTCCTCCTGATCTCTTGTTGTATACAAGTGTTGATGTCTTCACCTTCCTTCTGATCTCTTGTTGTACACAAGTGTTGATGTCTTCACCTTCCTCCTGATCTCTTGTTGTATACAAGTGTTGATGTCTTCACCTTCCTCCTGATCTCTTGTTGTATACAAGTGTTGATGTCTTCACCTTCCTCCTGATCTCTTGTTGTATACAAGTGCTGATGTCTTCACCTTCCTCCTGATCTCTTGTTGTATACAAGTGCTAATGTCTTCACCTCCCTCCTGTTCTCTAGTTGTATACAAGTGCTGATGTCTTCACCTCCCTCCTGATCTCTTGTTGTATACAAGTGTTGATGTCTTCACCTCCCTCCTGTTCTCTAGTTGTATACAAGTGCTGATGTCTTCACCTCCATCCTGATCTCTTGTTGTATACAAGTGTTGATGTCTTCACCTTCCTCCTAATTCTTGTTGTATACAAGTGTTGATGTCTTCACCTCCCTCCTGTTCTCTAGTTGTATACAAGTGCTGATGTCTTCACCTCCCTCCTGATCTCTTGTTGTATACAAGGGTTGATGTCTTCACCTTCCTCCTGATCTCTTGTTGTATACAAGTGTTGATGTCTTCACCTCCCTCCTGATCTCTTGTTGTATACAAGTGTTGATGTCTTCACCTTCCTCCTGATCTCTTGTTGTATACAAGTGTTGATGTCTTCACCTTCCTCCTGATTCTTGTTGTATACAAGTGTTGATGTCTTCACCTCCCTCCTGTTCTCAAGTTGTATACAAGTGCTGATGTCTTCACCTCCCTCCTGATCTCTTGTTGTATACAAGTGCTGATGTCTTCACCTCCCTCCTGATCTCTTGTTGTGTACAAGTGTTGATGTCTTCACCTCCCTCCTGTTCTCTAGTTGTATACAAGTTCTGATGTCTTCACCTCCCTCCTGATCTCTTGTTGTATACAAGTGTTGATATCTTCACCTTCCTCCTGATTCTTGTTGTATACAAGTGTTGATGTATTCACCTCCCTCCTGTTCTCTAGTTGTATACAAGTGCTGATGTCTTCACCTCCCTCCTGATCTCTTGTTGTATACAAGTGCTGATGTCTTCACCTCCCTCCTGATCTCTTGTTGTATACAAGTGTTGATGTCTTCACCTTCCTCCTGATTCTTGTTGTATACAAGTGTTGATGTCTTCACCTCCCTCCTGTTCTCTAGTTGTATACAAGTGCTGATGTCTTCACCTCCCTCCTGATCTCTTGTTGTATACAAGTGTTGATGTCTTCACCTTCCTCCTGATTCTTGTTGTATACAAGTGTTGATGTCTTCACCTCCCTCCTGTTCTCTAGTTGTATACAAGTGCTGATGTCTTCACCTCCCTCCTGATCTCTTGTTGTATACAAGGGTTGATGTCTTCACCTTCCTCCTGATCTCTTGTTGTATACAAGTGTTGGTGTCTTCACCTCCCTCCTGATCTCTTGTTGTATACAAGTGTTGATGTCTTCACCTTCCTCCTGATCTCTTGTTGTGTAAAAGTGTTGACGTCTTCACCTTCCTCCTGATCTCTTGTTGTATGCAAGTGTTGATGTCGTCACCTTCCTCCTGATCTCTTGTTGTATACAAGTGTTGATGTCTTCACCTCCCTCCTGTTCTCTAGTTGTATACAAGTGCTGATGTCTTCACCTCCCTCCTGATCTCTTGTTGTATACAAGGGTTGATGTCTTCACCTTCCTCCTGATCTCTTGTTGTATACAAGTGTTGATGTCTTCACCTCCCTCCTGATCTCTTGTTGTATACAAGTGTTGATGTCTTCACCTTCCTCCTGATCTCTTGTTGTGTACAAGTGTTGACGTCTTCACCTCCCTCCTGTTCTCTTGTTGTATACAAGTGTTGATGTCTTCACCTTCCTCCTGATCTCTTGTTGTATACAAGTGTTTATGTCTTCACCTTCCTCCTGATCTCTTGTTGTATACAAGTGTTGATGTCTTCACCTCCCTCCTGTTCTCTAGTTGTATTCAAGTGCTGATGTCTTCACCTCCCTCCTGATCTCTTGTTGTGTACAAGGGTTGATGTCTTCACCTTCCTCCTGATCTCTTGTTGTATACAAGTGTTGATGTCTTCACCTCCCTCCTGATCTCTTGTTGTATACAAGTGTTGATGTCTTCACCTTCCTCCTGATCTCTTGTTGTGTACAAGTGTTGACGTCTTCACCTTCCTCCTGATCTCTTGTTGTATACAAGTGCTGATGTCTTCACCTTCCTCCTGATCTCTTGTTGTATAAAGTGTTGATGTCGTCACCTTCCTCCTGATCTCTTGTTGTATACAAGTGTTGATGTCTTCACCTTCCTCCTGATCTCTTGTTGTATACAAGTGTTGATGTCTTCACCTTCCTCCTGATCTCTTGTTGTATACAAGTGCTGATGTCTTCACCTCCCTCCTGTTCTCTTGTTGTATACAAGTGCTGATGTCTTCACCTTCCTCCTGATCTCTTGTTGTATACAAGTGTTTATGTCTTCACCTTCCTCCTGTTCTATTGTTGTATACAAGTGTTGATGTCTACACCTCCCTCCTGATCTCTTGTTGTGTACAAGTGTTGATGTCTTCACCTCCCTCCTGTTCTCTTGTTGTATACAAGTGTTGATGTCTTCACCTTCCTCCTGATCTCTTGTTGTATACAAGTGTTTATGTCTTCACCTTCCTCCTGATCTCTTGTTGTATACAAGTGTTGATGTCTTCACCTCCCTCCTGTTCTCTAGTTGTATTCAAGTGCTGATGTCTTCACCTCCCTCCTGATCTCTTGTTGTGTACAAGGGTTGATGTCTTCACCTTCCTCCTGATCTCTTGTTGTATACAAGTGTTGATGTCTTCACCTCCCTCCTGATCTCTTGTTGTATACAAGTGTTGATGTCTTCACCTTCCTCCTGATCTCTTGTTGTGTACAAGTGTTGACGTCTTCACCTTCCTCCTGATCTCTTGTTGTATACAAGTGCTGATGTCTTCACCTTCCTCCTGATCTCTTGTTGTATAAAGTGTTGATGTCGTCACCTTCCTCCTGATCTCTTGTTGTATACAAGTGTTGATGTCTTCACCTTCCTCCTGATCTCTTGTTGTATACAAGTGTTGATGTCTTCACCTTCCTCCTGATCTCTTGTTGTATACAAGTGCTGATGTCTTCACCTCCCTCCTGTTCTCTTGTTGTATACAAGTGCTGATGTCTTCACCTTCCTCCTGATCTCTTGTTGTATACAAGTGTTTATGTCTTCACCTTCCTCCTGTTCTATTGTTGTATACAAGTGTTGATGTCTACACCTCCCTCCTGATCTCTTGTTGTGTACAAGTGTTGATGTCTTCACCTTCCTCCTGATCTCTTGTTGTATACAAGTGTTGATGTCGTCACCTTCCTCCTGATCTCTTGTTGTATACAAGTGTTGATGTCTTCACCTTCCTCCTGATCTCTTGTTGTATACATATATTTCTAGTGACTTCCGGAATCTTGGTGCAGCAGCGACTTGAAATTGGTGTAGAGAATTTACAAAAAAAGTGGAATATCGAATAGAATAAGTATTACTATTGCATATATATTATACATAAACGTATTGTAGACATATATTAGAAAATAGTTTTTGTTAATTATTAGTCAGAGGCAGGATTTTAAAGTAAGTTAGTTCCGGACTCCGACAGGGAAATCAGTGAGCGTTAATAGGGTTGTTTACCTTACGAAATTGAGGTAGAATAGTGAATAGTCAGAAACAGTGGGAATATTGGTTAGAATAAATATTATTATTACACATATACTATATACGCAAACTTCTTATAGACATATATTAAGAAACTGTTTTTGATAACATAGGCAGTATTTTTCCCGGACTCAAATTCAACGAGCGATAAGGTGGAGTTTGTTTACAGGTCGTGAATTAAACTGGTGTACCAAGCTATCTTATACATTGTTAAATATATATTAGATAAAGTGATACGTTTACATAAATTACATACATGAGGTAATATCTGACATAGTTTTAGTAAACGATTTCAGCGAAAATTAATTAACATCAGGAATTTTGCTTAAGTTCGTTTACACTGACTTTGTTGTTTTCTTGACACAGTGTTCTCCGTATTCGCTAGGTGGAGGCTTTTTTTGCACACAAAAACAGCCTTATTCAAGCTAATGTAGCAATCACATTAAGTCTAAATTTTGTGATGGCGCCGTGGAAACGGCAGATAAAGGCCACCAGGCATTTAATATGCAACAGTTGTAGCAACTGGGTGGACTTCGTCAAGTCCGGGTGCGAGAAGTCCTGGGCTGAGGTTCAGGTGGATAGTTTTAGTTTTGAGTGTAGGGGATGTACAAGGATAAAGGAACTTGTGGTGGAGTTAGAACAGCTGAGGCTGCTTGTTGTGGCAGTAGTGGGAAGGGAGCAGGCGGGTTGCGCCAGTGGTTCTAGTGGGGGGATAGCAGATGATGAAGTGGGGGAAGATGATGAGAGAGATGCTAGGGAGAGCTCACCTCTGCTTGGGAGGGGGCTGAAGGGAGGTAAGGTGACAGGTCGTAGGGAGACAGGACATAAGGAGACGGGACGTAGGGAGATGGGACATAGGGAGACAGGACGAAAGGAGACGATAAGGAAAGAGATGGGAGGGAAGACAAATGGATCGAAGGAAAGTGGAGT
Source organism: Lamellibrachia columna (assembly GCA_963662155.1). NCBI lineage: Eukaryota > Metazoa > Annelida > Polychaeta > Sabellida > Siboglinidae > Lamellibrachia > Lamellibrachia columna. Next base: position 67,575,813 of record OY759262.1, read on the forward strand.
GGGGGAGACAGTAGCGAACGAGTTGGGGGGCAAGGAGACGATAGTTAAGGCGATGGGAGTGAGGGAGACGAGAGGGAGGGTGTCAGGAGGGAAGGCGACGGGAGCGCAAGTTAGCCAAGCGACGGGATGGAAAGGTGACAGGTTGATGAGTGAGAGAGAGCCTGATAACAGTCTGCCAATAAGTGACAATGCTGCAGGACAGAATGTGATGGAGGGGATCCATTGGAAGAGCTATTCTGAAGCAGTGATAGAGGGGGTGAGAAAGAGAGCGAGGGTATTTGTGGGGGACTCAATAGTTAGGAAGACTGACAGAGTCTTAAAAAAGGTAGATGACATGGTAGTTTGCTTGCCTGGGGCCAAAATAGAGGCGATAACTGAAAGGGTACAAAACATTTAGGGTTCGGGACAAATAACGTAGAGAGGGAGGGTACAACTGCCATAGTTAGGAAATACAGGAATTTAGTCAGAACACTAAAGCAGACGCAGGTTGAGCAGTTAATACTGGCAGGGATTTTACCAGTAATAGGAAGGAGGGGTCATAGATATCGAAATTGCCAGGGGATGGCAATTAACATGCTAGTCGAGAAGTTATGTAGGGAAGAGGAACTTGGTTTTGTGGATTTGTGGGGAAGTTTTGTTGGAAGGGCAGATATGTACATGAAGGACGGGCTTCATCTAAGTGGAAAGCTGGCAGCAGTTTTTGCGGATGGACTCAGCAGCAGTAGACTAGCATGGGTAGCATATCAAATATTTTTGGTAGTAAACACTATTTAAACTAGAATCGCAGGGGGTTACTTAGATATGCCTCAAGCAGGACAAGAGGCCACATGTACAGATAAACCAATAACAGAATGTCCGAAAAACATGTCTGAAGCAGGTTATAGATGCATGTGTTTAAACGCTAGGAGTATAGTAAATAAGAAAAACGAATTAAACATTATGGTAGAAGATACTGACCCTCACATAATTGGTATAACCGAATCATGGGCCAACACAGACATTACAAATGATGAATTAGGATTGACAGGATATGTAATGTTTACGAGAGATCGAATAGGAAGAAGGGGAGGGGGAGTTATTTTATATGTTAAAGAATCTATTCAGGCTTTTGAAGTAAAATTAGAAAGCGAAGCAGATTACAATGAAGTTGTTTGGTGCAAAATAGTTTCAGGAAATAAAAAATAAAAAATGCAATAAAGGAAGTTAGTAAAGGGGAATGTATCATAATGGGAGATTTTAACCATGGACACATACAATGGAAATCTCTAGAGAGTAAGGTGGTGAGGACCAACACTTTCTATTTTTAATTCAGGAGAGCTTCCTTACTCAGCTAGAACCAACCAGTTGAGAAAATATATTACATATAGTTTTATCATCACAAACAGAATTAGTGGACAATATAAAAATACATGAACCATTGGGTAACAGTTGCCACAATCAAATACATTTTGACATCAATGTAAAATCAGAAAGTAAAACTAAAAAAACGTATAGGAGAAACTTCCACAAAGGTAACTATAAAGATATGAGAAAATACTTAGCAAAGCTAGATTGGAATAACATGCTAATGAATAAGACCGCAATTGAATGTTGGAATATTCTAAAATATGAAATTGAGAGTATCATCGATAAATTTGTTCCCTTGAAAAACCAAGGAAAACGGTGTAGAAAGAAACACTTGTATGTAAATTACTTTAAACATTAATTAGAGACCACATGGTGGAATTCTTTGTAAAACAATTAATAAATATATCTCAACTTGGGTTCCTAAAAGCAAGGTCATGTCTAACTAATCTCTTATGTTTTTTTGAAGAAATTACAAAGTGGGTAGATGACGGGTCACCAGTGGATGTTGTCTACTTAGATTTTCAGCAAGCTTTCGATAAAGTGCCACATCAAAGATTTACTTAAACTAAAAGCCCATGGCATAGGTAATGATGTAATCAACTGGATAGAAAAGTGGCTTACACACAGAAAATAGAGAGTAATAGTAGATGGTAAGATTTCCAACTGGAAATCTGTTTTGAGTGGGGTACCAATGGGATCAGTATTAGGCCCTATACCGTTTTTAATGTTTATAAAAATGATTTGGAAGATGACATATCTAGCAAAGTACTCAAATTTGCAGATGACACAAAATTATTCAGAAAGGTTACTAATGATACAGATAAACAAAGTTTACAGGATGATCTAGACAAAATAGTTAAATGGTCAGAAAAATGGCAGATGTTATTCAATTTTGGGAATGTAAATGTATACACATAGGACATGGAAACATGGACGAAGACTATAAAATGGGGGATGCTGTACTAGGTAGAACCACACAAGAAAAGGACCTAGGAGTAACATTTAGTGCTGACATGAAAGTTTCAGAGCAATGTGGGATTGCTGCTTATTACAATGTGGTTTGACAACACTAGAGGCCAGGAGACTAAGAGGAGACGAAATAGAAGTGTTTAAAATAGTGAATGGTTATGAGAATGTTGACAGGAATACATGTATGTTCTTCAAACTTAAAGAAGGCAGTAGAACCAGAGGACACAAAGCAGCATTAGTTAAGGAGCAGCGTAGTTTGGACGGGCGGGCTACACATAGATGAGAAAATTGTTGGACTCTCAATAAGCCAATGGCTTCCTTGTCCACTTGCCATCTGGAACTTGTTGTTTGGGATGGCAATCTTGTTCAATCCTTGTTAAAGTGTTGATGTCTTCATCTTCCTGCTGATCTCTTGTTGTATACAAGTGTTGATGTCTTCACCTCCTGATCTCTTGTTGTATACAAGTGTTGATGTCTTCACCTTTCTGCTTATCTCTTATTGTATACAAGTGTTGATGCACCATTGAATGTTTCCATGCTATTTTGTATAAACAAGAATAATGCAGAACTGCTTTGAAAGTTGAAAGGGCCTTTTTAACTATATCTAACTGGTAGTGTTGTTTTTATAGAGTTTTATCATGTTTTATATGTTCCCTGCTGAACATTTTATAAAATCATATATTTTTTATGCCCTACATTTACTGTTTTATTTATGAATATACATATTTTAGATAGATCTCTACTTTGAGTAATAACGTAATGTAAAGCGCCATAAAGCACTTGGTGAATATGACGCTACATAAAGTATGAATTTTTTTTATTACAATATTATATGTTATGTGTCTGTAGGCAAGTACCAATGTCTCCTAGATATGTGCTGTTGGCAAGTACCAATGTCTCCTTGCTATATGTTGTAGGCAAGTACCGATGTCTCTTTGCTATGTGCTGTAGGCAAGTACCAATGTCTCCTTACTATGTTCTGTAGGCAAGTACCAATGTCTCCTTGGTATGTGCTGTAGGCAAGCACCTACTTCTCCTTGGTATATGCTGTCAACAAGCACCGATGTCTCCTTGCTATGTGCTGTCAGTAAGCACCAATGTCTCCTTGCTATGTGCTGTTGGCAAGCACCAATGTCTCCTTGCTATTTGCTTAGGCAAGCACCAACATCTTCTTGCTATGTGCTGTCAGCAAGCACTAATGTCTCCTTGCAATGTGTTGTCGACAAGCACCAATGTCTCCTTGCTATGTGCTGTCAGCAAACATCAATGTCTCCTTGCTATGTGCAGTAGCCAAGCACCAACATCTCCCTGCTATGTGCTGTTGGCAAGCACCAATGTCTCCTTGGTATGTGCTGTCGACAAGCAACAATGTCTTCTTGCTATGTGCTGTTGGCAAGCACCAATGTCTCCTTGCTATGTGCTGTAGTCAACTACCAAAATCTACTTGCTTCTTGTGGTTGTATGCAAGCACGAAGAAAGCAGCCCAGCAGAGATCAAGAAGGTTCAGATGGAGGAATCTGCTGCACTGTTGTTTACCTCAAAAAGCTGCTTGCAACATTCCTACATGCGTACGACTTCTTCATGCAGACAGTCAAGAACATCAAACAAACTTGGCGTACCAGTGTATCCGGGTCTGTATTTGAATTTGTTTTGCTGTTTAAGGGTCAGACCACAATAATACCGCCTGCTGTACTTTAGATGGTTGTAGCTACAGCCAATGTCAGTGATTTTTAACTGGGAAGTCACATGATCTAGTCAGCCAGCAAGTTTCAGTTTTCTTTTTCCTTCCTCAATTAATTTAGCCCATTGTGAATCAGGGCCATTGATGTTCATATCTGTAGAGTGTATGAATTGTTTAAAGGTATGTACAGTCAGCTTAATGTATATATTGTTTTGAAATTATTGAAAGAATTGACTTTGAACATTAAATCTGGTGGAATAGGTTTATGTCGTAGTATGTAGAGTTGGAGCCACGTTTGACCTTTTCCAGTGAATTCCACGTGGGTCCAGTTGAATATAATCTAGTACGTTGTCCAATGTCTTTATAAAAACTAAATGACACATTTGCACAAATGAGCTAGCATGTCATAGTGGATACTAGATAGGTTAGATTTTTTGCAAAATGATTTTGAAATGAGGCGAAAGAAAAATCAAATTGAGGATAGAGCTTGTCTCCCACAATTGCTGTGAGACTATCAAATCTCCAGTTCTCCTGCTCAGGAGAACAAATCTCCCACTATATTTCTGTTGAAATTACATTCTGCAGCCTAACAACATATTGTTAATCCCTCCCCTTACTAATGCCTGAACAGTGCAGACCTGTCTAACCTGTGTCCTTGTGTCTTGTGCGTCACTGACATTGTTTATAAGCCACAGACGAGCAAAGCACTGGCACCTTCGGGTTCCCTATTGTAAATTTTTTCACCCACTGTAAACCAGGCTCACATTAATCAATATACAATCCGTTAACTATCCATTGAGATAATACCTATCGATACATCATGGTATAAGACATATTATGTTTATGTTCACATGAAATAGATACAATACGGCACAGGCACTGCTTGAAAAGATCTTTGGGCTAAAGTTACCAAAGAAACTGCTGTAGTAGACATCATTTGGTGTTGGTGTCTGGGAAATAGATGGAAAATGGTCAATACAGCCACAAAGAAATCATGCTGGAAGTCACTGTTTGACAGGAGGTAAATATATTTCTTGTTCATTACACAGTATCAAAGCCCCACTACAGTGTGACAGGACTATCAACAGTTATGTAATCGTCACATGTAGAAATGTCTTGTGGACAGGTAGTGTGCTAAGATGTTATTAGTCCCCATAAAAAGTCAGTAATGTTTTATATATAGGTGTCACTAGGCCATCTTGACAGAAACAATTCCATTGAAATTAAACAGTTGCCTTATATTTATTCAAATGTTTTTCTATGGAAAAGTAGAGGAATGTAACAAAAACATGTAATTTTCACATTTGTCCTGCTTTTATGATTATTGCTGTCCATATTACCCTTACCCACCATCTCCACGTGAATTCAAGGTGTCATGGTATTGATAAGCATTTTCACTGCAGCTTGTCAGGGGTGTGTACATAGAGCACTGATGTTTACATGTTATGACATATTTACGCGTCATGTATATGGCAAGACTCGAATTCTACTAGAAAATGAAGATCTGCCACTAAATATAATAAGTTTATTCGTCCTTAATTACCTTGTTTGGTCATGTGATAACATTACCTCAAGCCCTCAACTGGTAAGCTTCCAGAAGCTTAGAATTTGATGGCAAGATATGTAATGTAGTAGGCTACGTTGACTATGTTGTATATTGTAGATTGCTCCTGATGGCAGACATCTGAGTGTGGCTGGATCTCAACAAGTCACCATTTCTGTGAGTAACATGAAGAATGTGGATGTTATCATTAAGAATGTTGAGCTGAACGTGGGAGAAATACAGGCAAGTTGGATAATTCCCATGGATGACCCTTACAGCTAATCACCTAAAGTGTGTACTGAATGTGGTAGACAAACAGAGAAGTTGGATACTTCCCATGGGTTACCCTTACAACTAATCAACTAAAATGTGTATTGAATGTTGTTGGATACTACCCATGGATGACCCTTACAACTAATCAACTACAATGTGTATTGAATGTTGTTGGATACTTCACATGGATGACCCTTACAACTAATCAACTAAAATGTGTATTGAATGTTGTTGGATACTACCCATGGATGACCCTTACAACTAATCAACTACAATGTGTATTGAATGTTGTTTGATACTTCACATGGATGACCCTTACAACTAATCAATTAAAATGTGTATTGAATGTTGTTGGATACTTCACATGGATGACCCTTACAACTAATCAACTAAAATGTGTATTGAATGTTGTTGGATACTTCACATGGATGACCCTTACAACTAATCAACTAAAATGTGCACTGAATGTTGTTGGATACTTCCCATGGATGACCCTTACAACTAATCAACTAAAATGTGTATTGAATGTTGTTGGATACTTCACATGGATGACCCTTACAACTAATCAACTAAAATGTATATTGAATGTTGTTGGATACTTCCCATGGATGACCCTTACAACTAATCAACTAAAATGTGTATTGAATGTTGTTGGATACTTCACATGGATGACCCTTACAACTAATCAATCTAAAATGTGTATTGAATGTTGTTGGATACTACCCATGGATGACCCTTACAACTAATCAATCTAAAATGTGTATTGAATGTTGTTGGATACTACCCATGGATGACCCTTACAACTAATCAATCTAAAATGTGTACTGAATGTGGTAGAAAAAAGAGGCAAGTTGGATACTTCCCATGGATGACCCTTACAACTAATCAACTAAAATGTGTATTGAATGTTGTTGGATACTTCACATGGATGACCCTTACAACTAATCAATCTAAAATGTGTATTGAATGTTGTTGGATACTTCCCATGGATGACCCTTATAACTAATCAATCTAAAATGTGTATTGAATGTTGTTGGATACTACCCATGGATGACCCTTACAACTAATCAATCTAAAATGTGTACTGAATATTGTAGAAAAAACAGGCAAGTTGGATACAACTAATCAACTAAAGTGTGTATTGTATATTTTATTCTAGTTATCACTCCATCTCCTGTATTGCAATGTTTGGTGTACCGTGTTTTGACCAAACTTGTGTAACATTTGAGGTGTTTCAGAACCTATTTTTATCTCACATTTTGTCATTACCTTTACATGGTGACATAGTGTCAGTATGTATCAGTGATAAAATACTTTATTTAAGAAATTAATATTTAAATAAAAAGCTGAGGAAAAATGCTATTTAATTTAATCATTCTTGTTGAACTTTTCCCACATGTTATGTTCCTTTCCTTGCTGCTGTAGAAATGTATGATGACTTTGCTCGTAGGTGGCAACTGGAGCAGTGATTGATGTGGGTCGTAAGCCAGACTGTTGTTCTGACCCTCATATTCACATGGCTATGGTAGAGACAGGCCCAAGTAGGATGATCGACCCACTGAATACCTATGTAAGTGAAAGGTGCCGCCTCCCAAATGGGTGCAGGAGTATGACCACTTCGTACTTGTCTGGAGAGTGAGTTCAGACAATATATCTTACATAATCAGATTCATATCTGAAAGATATAAACTCAATTATGTGGTTAGTGTTTGCCAAGCAAATGATGCCGCTAATCAGCAGAAAATGTCATTCTAACAGCAATACTGGTTGTTTAGATATTCACCTTTACATGCAGTTGGGATGATATCCTGATACTCTAATATGTGTCTATTTCTCATGGTTGTTATGAGTAATGCAATCCTTTAGTTCTACCATTTATCAAACAACTTCATAGTTCTCCATTATACAATGTTAAAAACAAATGTTTTTAGCATTGAAACTTCATGCTGATTAATTGGTCAGAATATGTATTAATAGTAGCAGCCAATAAACTCAAAATACTCCTTGTACTTTCCATTGACTAAGACGATAAGCCAATGGCTTCCTTGTCCACTTGCCATCTTGGCCTTTGGCTTGGATGGCAAATCTTGTTAAATCTTGTTAAATGTGTTGATGTAACCAGAAACGATTTATATAACTTGTATTTATCGTTTATAATTTTTTATTTTTAAACTGCCAAGAGTTTAGGCCTTTCTGATCTCTCAAAGTTGAAAGATGTTTTCAACTTCAAAATTAACTCCATCAGGCTGAAAAAATTGCTTATAAGGTCGGCTTGTCAAAGGTCAAGACAAGCATCTTGAAAACTGTGGAAGAAATTGAGGTTGGACAATGTTTATTTTCAGTGGTGGCTTATTATTTATATAATATTAATGTGCTGTCTTAGTACTTCAGGAAAGTATTCTTATGAATAATTTCATGAAATATTGATTTCTGGTGCAGACAGCTAATTTATGACCAGCATAGCTGTTGTCATTATGTCTAATGTTTCCACATGAAGTCTAGCATTTTGATATACATGATCTGACCAGGAGTGTTCGGACCATTCTTATTGGGAGGAGTGACATAGATGCTGCAGTTCAGAAATGCTTGCAAACGAAATATTGAATCTGTTCATAAGGTCGGCTTGTCAAAGGTCAAGACAAGCATCTTGAAAACTGGAAGAAATTGAGGTTGGACAATGTTTATTTTCAGTGGTGGCTTATTATTTATATAATATTAATGTGCTGTCTTAGTACTTCAGGAAAGTATTCTTATGAATAATTTCATGAAATATTGATTTCTGGTGCAGACAGCTAATTTATGACCAGCATAGCTGTTGTCATTATGTCTAATGTTTCCACATGAAGTCTAGCATTTTGATATACATGATCTGACCAGGAGTGTTCGGACCATTCTTATTGGGAGGAGTGACATAGATGCTGCAGTTCAGAAATGCTTGCAAACGAAATATTGAATCTATTCAGACCAGCATTGAGTCCTGGGAATCTGTTGCAGCAGACTGCAACAACTGGCGACAGGCTGTGTGGAGTGGTATCAGGAAGACAGAAAAAAGGAGAAATACACTGTGGATGGAGAAGAGAGTCCGGGGGCCCATCAATCCCTCATTGATTGTTATCTCAAGTCTGACCCACGTAGGTAGAATGGTATTGCTATATCTCATACAGGTCACATATGATGGAGTATTTGTCACTATTGTTACTTTCATGTAGTTTAATATATTTTTATTATTGCTCCCATCAATGTAATATAACACAGTTATGTTCAACACATTAAATTGATGTTACCTTTTGTTATCAGAGCCTAACTGAAGTGTTTAGTATAGGAGTTCATACATCAATTGAGTTCTTTAGAAAGTCTTACAAGGCAATAACATGTACTTAAAATTGACAGAATGTTTTTACATTGGGAGTCGAGTTGGCAAGAACATCCTGTGTCGCTTTGACAAAACTTGCACCAGCATCAGTTGTTGTGTTGACCTTAAGTTGTTCATCTACCAACACACATTGACCGCCTACGTCAGATATAACACCTGTAACCTGGAACTGACCATTAGCCTCAACGAGTGGACGGCCAGCTTCAAGGTGTTTGAAGAGGACTTCAGTGAGTTATTTTACAGCAAACTTAAATTAGTAATCATTTCACTCCAGTAGATACTTGTTAATATCTCACTGATCCCTTTGGATGTCATAGATGACAATAAATGAATTAAACAAATGATCTTCTGATTGTGGAAGTGCCAACAGTATCAATAATATTGATAGAAGCAAATTTGACAGATATCGGTCAAGACTGTCCACACACTGATAAAACTGTTTAGTGATTCCTTATCCATCTGCCCTTTGTCTGTTGCTTTGGATGGAAATTTGCTTTAATCTTATTAGATATATGTCAGCAACATACACATATGTATTTTGTTAATTTTCAGTAAAAGAAGACAATGTGAATCTTCTGAAAGAAGCCAACATATTGAGTGTTGTCCACACGAAGCTGTACCTCAAGATTGAGAAGACAAACAACATTCTGAAGGTAACCAGTTTGTTTTATGCTGGAAAATCCTACTGCTACTTTGAGTGGACCTCAGCAGTAAAATAACATGTTGGCATTGATCTAACAAGACAGTTGTTGTAGTCTTATTCAGCTCCAGTGAACGTACCGAACAAATTATACAACTAGATTCATTACAAGGATTATTTCATCCTTACTTCACTAATAATTAATAACAGAACATTTCTACTTAACAATAAGGGCTTTATTCGCCCAATATATTAAGTGTTTAACAAGATTTAACAATATTGCCATCCCAAACAACAAGTTCCAGATGGCAAGTCATCTGTCATTGGGTAAACACTGTGTTCTTCATCGCTTAATAGTAAATGCTGTGGACTACATCGCTCATAGGAACATATCATGTACTCGATCTCTGAAGAGTAAATGCTGTGTACTTGATTTCTCATGAGTATATGTTTTAACAAGGTTTAACAAAATTGCCACCCCAAACAACAAGTTCCAGATGGTAAGTGGACAAGGAAGCCATTGACTTATCGAGAGTCCAACAATTTTCTCATCTATGTGTAGCCCACCCTTATCAAATATCTGTCAATTCTATTTTTAAACATATTCACACTACTAGCACTAACACAATCATTTGGCAGTTTTTTCCATTTATTTATCACCCTGGTCATTTATCACCCTGTGTCATAGATCATCCTGTAAACTTTGTTTATCTGTATCATTAGTAACCTTTCTGAATACTTTTGTGTCATAAGCAAATTTGACTACTTAGCTAGATATGTCTTCCTCCAAATCATTTATATATATTAAAAACAGTATAGAGCCTAATACTGATCCCTGCGGTACACCACTCAAAACAGATTTCCAGTTTGAAATCTCACCATCTACTATTACTCTCTGTCTTCTGTGTGTAAGCCACTTTTCTATCCAGTTGAATACATCATTACCGATGCCATGGGCTTTTAGTTTAAGTAACAATCTTTGATGTGGCACTTTATCGAAAGCTTTCTGAAAATCTAAGTAGACAACATCCACTGGTGACCCGTCATCTACCCACTTTGTAATTTCTTCCAAAAAACATAAGAGATTGGATAGACGTGACCTTGCTTTTAGGAAACCATGTTGAGATGTATTTATTAATTTATGTTTTACAAGGAATTCCACCATGTGGTCTCTAATTAATATTTCGAGTAATTTACATACAACTGATGTTAAACTCACTGGTTTGTAATTTTCTGGCTTCTTCCTCGATGCCTTCTTAAATAGCGACGTAATGTTTGCTTCTTTCCATTCTGAAGGAACTATTCCTTCTAGTGACAAGTTAAACAATTTTGCAAGTGGTGTACTAATTTGCTCAACAATTTCCTTAAGCAGTTTTGGTGGTATCCCATCAACTCCAGGTGATTTATTATCTTTCATCTTCTTAATTTTCTTTGCTATCATTTCAGGAGTTACAAATAACTGCCCTAAATGTTCTGATTTATTGCCCTCAAATTTAGTAAATGGAACTGGAAGTGAGCTAATATGTTCTGTGGTAAAAACTGAGCTGAAATACTGATGGTTTACTCCTTACATAAGCATAGAAACTCTTGCTGTCATTTTTTATATTACCTGCCAATTTTTTTTCAAAGGTTTTATATTTTCTAATTTCAGTTGTAGCTATGTTAAGTACCTCTTTGTAGTTTGTGTAGTCTTCTACATTTCCAGTGTGTTTATAGATCCTCCACAGCATCTGTTTGTGAGCAATTTTTCTAATAGCCTCTTTTGACATGTGTTTTTTCCTGGACCTTTTCCCTTGTTTTCTTAATGGAACAAATTTCTCAATAATGCCCTCTGGTTGATTCCAAGACATGTTGAGTAAGGAAACAATCCTGTGTTAGAAGTAGAAACTGATGGTCGTCACCTCCAGCACTCTAATGATTCCCATTGTATATGGCCGTGGTTAAAATCACCCATTATAACACATTCCCCCTTGCTCACCTCCCTTATCGCTTTTTGTAATTTTACATCTTCCTCTTGTCCTATGTTAGGACTACGATAAACTACTCCTGTTGTTAATGTTGAGTTCCTGTTAACTATGTTACACCAAATTGCTTCCTCACTATCTGCTTCACTTTTCAGTGTTATTTCATATGCTTGGATAGATTCTTTAATATATAAAATTACTCCACCTCACCTTCTTTCTCATCTATCCTTCCAAAACATTACATAGCATGTCAGTGCTAACTCAGCATCTACTATATCTTCATTTGCCCATGATTCTGTGATGCCTATTACATGAGGATCAATATCTGCTACCATAATGTCTAACTCACTTTTTTTATTTACTATGCTCCTGGCATTTAAGCATATACATTTAAGTTCATTGTCCGAAATTATTGGTGAACATTTCTTTGGATGTGTATTTGTAGTAGTACTCCTTTGAGTTTTCTCTGTCAGTTCCACCTGCGCATCTAGTTTAAATAATTTATGGTACCTGTGCCCTCGTCGACAACTCTGACAAATTCACACCCAAGAACTGCAGCGCGCTTCCCTGTCAGATGAAGTCCATCTCTCATGAAAAAGTCATCTCTTCCCACAAAGTTTAACCACATGTCTACAAAGCCTACTCCCTCCTCCATACATACCTTCTGTACCTGTGTGTTGATTGCCATCCTCCTACAGTTCCTATATTCCTCATCCCTGCCTCCCATTATTGGTAATATCCCCGACAATACAATCTGTCCAACTCGTGCCTCTTTAAGTGTCTTGATCAACCTCCTGTACTTACCAACGATGGCTGACGTTCCCTCCTTCTCGGCATTGTTTGTTCACATATGAATGAGAACAGCACCTCCCGTGCCACCACTCATGACTTGTCCTGCCTTCTCTGCTATATCCTCTATTTTTGCCCCTGGTAGGCATACTGTTATGTCATCTCCTCTATTTACAATTTTATCCACTTTCCTAATGGTGGACTCCCCCATAAATACCCGGGCTTTCCTTGCTTTCCCCTCTGATACTACATCAGCAAAGCTCCTTTCCTGTTGCACACTACTAGTATGCCCCCTTTCTCTCCTATCATCAACCTTTACTGTCTTACCACCTGGCAATCCCTCTCCACTCAACCGCTTACCTGTCTTTTGTTGCATACTCTGCCTCCTATCATCTTTCTTCTTCTGATCCACAGTCTTCTCCTTTTCTCTGCTCTTGATATCCTCGACCATCCTGCCACCTGACAATCCCTCTCCACTCACCCGCTTACCTCTCTTTTGTTGCATACTCTGCCTCCTATCATCTTTCTTCTTCTGATCCACAGTCTTCTCCTTTTCTCTGCTCTTGATATCCTCGACCATCCTGCCACCTGACAATCCCTCTCCACTCACCCGCTTACCTCTCTTTTGTTGCATACTCTGCCTCCTATCATCTTTCTTCTTCTGATCCACAGTCTTCTCCTTTTCTCTGCTCTTGATATCCTCGACCATCCTGCCACCTGACAATCCCTCTCCACTCACCCGCTTACCTCTCTTTTGTTGCATACTCTGCCTCCTATCATCTTTCTTCTTCTGATCCACAGTGTTCTCCTTTTCTCTGCTCTTGTTATCCTCGACCATCCTGCCACCTGACAATCCCTATTCACTCACTCGGTTATCTTCCTTTTGTTGCACATTCTTCCTTTTTCCATCTTTCTTCTTCTTACCAGCTTTCTCCCTCACATTGCCACTGCTCTCCTTGTTCTCACAACCTCTGTTCTCCTCACTTTTTCACTACCTCTGCTCTCCTCGTTCTCACCGCCTCTGCTCTCCTTGCTCTCACCACCTCTGCTCTCCTCGGTCTCACCACCTCTGCTCTCATCATTCTCACCACCTCTGCTCTCTTCTTTCTCACCCTGCCCTGTCATCATCAAAATCATATGCCTTAACTCAATCACCTGTTCCTGCAGATATACCATGACACCACAGCCGACTAGATGCACGCCACAAGTTCTTTTCACAGCGAGTAACCAAGCCTACCAAACGACTGTATCAATGCACTAACAGTAAATAATTTCAAAGCAAAATATAAAAATTACTGTCAGGACCACTGATTAAGGGGCTATATATGAGCCAGTAGGCTCCCTGTCCCAAACTCGTTGAAGGTATGATTCAAGGTATGGCTAGAACATTAACACTAAAATGAGTTACGTGCCCAATGGCCACTGCACTGCCAGTGGGCACGTAACACATTTGCTAAAATTGGTGCCGTTCTCGAATCACTCCAAATCGAAGCTTTTCAAAGTTCATTTTCACAGTCAAATATCACATTAATCAGAATGTCTTGACATACTGTATTGCCTATCGGATTGTCCACCTCAGCATTAAAAATACGAAGTTAATTGGTATAATATCCTTAACACATTTTCGAACTGGATACAATCAACAAGCCTTCCCCAATGATGACAAGATACTGACATCATTAAAAACGAGTCGTCCAATAGGCATCTATGTTACAAATGCCAACTTAGCTCTATAAACGTTCAATGTGGCTGCACCCGTATTACAAAGAAAACATTTTTATAACTCAACAGAACGTGCTAAATATTGTTTCCCATGTCAGTTCGTCAAATCCGTTAACTCCCATTATTGTTATTCATACATTTTCGCCAAATTGGCGAAGCAGTCCAATTTTCCGTTTTGCAAAATACTGATTCGCTTCGCCATTGGCGAAAGGCGATCGATTAGCAGTTATTACTGTTACCTTTCTATATACAGAACTGCAAACCTAAAACATTAAAGCAGCACATTGTCTTATTTCATATTAAAAAATATCTTGTATGCCACATAAACAAGAAATGAAATTTTCCACTTACAGCTATCTGCAAAATTTGGTATATATTTGAGCCAGATTGATGCTGCATGTGATGTGTAAATATTGCTCCTGCCCCCCCCCCCAAATTATTTGAAAGGTTTGCTGCATGAAATGTTGCTGCAAATACTGCATGTAGCACATGAATCTTATTAAATCGTTACAGTTTGCCTTATTGATGACCAGTGAAATTAACTGCAATGCAGAATTACAAGGAAATAAGCAACTTATTTGATTAAATGGCCGAATTAAGTTTTTGATGCCTAACCATGAAACTATACACAAATATATATATTTAGACATTTGCATGTTTTCATAAACGATATGGCATTGCAGATAATCAGCCATCAAAAAGGAATTGATCGATATTTGGGAAAATGTGAAAAGGGTCAAGCAGTTTATCACGGACAAAGTGGAATAAGTAAAGTCAGTGGGAGATGATGTTGCCAAAAGGTTCACTGGAATTGATCTAATAAGTATACATTATCTACATCCAGGCTTTGTGAAAAAAATATTTTCCTAGTTTTGTTGCTGTAAATATCTGAATGTCTCTGCTTCACCTTCCTCCTGATCTCTTGTTGTATACAAGTGCTGATGTCTTCACCTTCCTCCTGATCTCTTGTTGTATACAAGTGCTGATGTCTTCACCTTCCTCCTGATCTCTTGTTGTATACAAGTGCTGATGTCTTCACCTTCCTCCTGATCTCTTGTTGTATACAAGTGCTGATGTCTTCACCTTCCTCCTGATCTCTTGTTGTATACAAGTGCTGATGTCTTCACCTTCCTCCTTATATCTTGTTGTATACAAGTGCTGATGTCTTCACCTTCCTCCTGATCTCTTGTTGTATACAAGTGTTGATGTCTTCACTTTCCTCCTGATCTCTTGTTGTATACAAGTGTTGATGTCTTCACCTTCCTCCTGATCTCTTGTTGTATACAAGTGTTGTTGTCTTCACCTTCCTCATGATCTCTTGTATAAAAGTGCTGATGTCTTCACCTCCCTCCTGATCTCTTGTTGTATACAAGTGTTGATGTCTTCACCTTCCTCCTGAACTCTTGTTGTATACAAGTGTTGTTGTCTTCACCTTCCTCATGATCTCTTGTTGTATAAAAGTGCTGATGTCTTCACCTCCCTCCTGCTCTCTTGTTGTATACAAGTGTTGATGTCTTCACCTTCCTCCTGATCTCTTGTTGTATACAAGTGTTGATGTCTTCACCTTCCTCCTGATCTCTTGTTGTATACAAGTGTTGATGTCTTCACCTTCCTCCTGATCTCTTGTTGTATACAAGTGTTGATGTCTTCACTTTCCTCCTGATCTCTTGTTGTATACAAGTGTTGATGTCTTCACCTTCCTCCTGATCTCTTGTTGTATACAAGTGTTGTTGTCTTCACCTTCCTCTTGATCTCTTGTATAAAAGTGCTGATGTCTTCACCTCCCTCCTGATCTCTTGTTGTATACAAGTGTTGATGTCTTCACCTTCCTCCTGATCTCTTGTTGTATACAAGTGTTGAAGTCTTCACCTTCCTCCTGATCTCTTGTTGTATACAAGTGTTGATGTCTTCACTTTCCTCCTGATCTCTTGTTGTATACAAGTGTTGATGTCTTCACCTTCCTCCTGATCTCTTGTTGTATACAAGTGTTGATGTCTTCACCTTCCTCCTGATCTCTTGTTGTATACAAGTGTTGATGTCTTCACCTTCCTCCTGATCTCTTGTTGTATACAAGTGTTGATGTCTTCACTTTCCTCCTGATCTCTTGTTGTATACAAGTGTTGATGTATTCACCTTCCACCTGATCTCTTGTTGTATACAAGGGTTGTTGTCTTCACCTTCCTCCTGATCTCTTGATGTATACAAGTGTTGTTGTCTTCACCTTCCTCCTGATCTCTTGTTGTATACAAGTGTTGTTTTCTTCACCTTCCTCCTGATCTCTTGTTGTATACAAGTGTTGATGTCTTCACCTTCCTCCTGATCTCTTGTTGTATACAAGTGTTGATGTCTTCACCTTCCTCCTGATCTCTTGTTGTATACAAGTGTTGATGTCTTCACTTTCCTCCTGATCTCTTGTTGTATACAAGTGTTGATGTCTTCACCTTCCTCCTGATCTCTTGTTGTATACAAGTGTTGTTGTCTTCACCTTCCTCATGATCTCTTGTATAAAAGTGCTGATGTCTTCACCTCCCTCCTGATCTCTTGTTGTATACAAGTGTTGATGTCTTCACCTTCCTCCTGATCTCTTGTTGTATACAAGTGTTGATGTCTTCTCCTTCCTCCTGATCTCTTGATGTATACAAGTGTTGTTGTCTTCACCTTCCTCCTGATCTCTTGTATACAAGTGTTGTTTTCTTCACCTTCCTCCTGATCTCTTGTTGTATACAAGTGTTGATGTCTTCACCTTCCTCCTGATCTCTTGTTGTATACAAGTGTTGATGTCTTCACCTTCCTCCTGATCTCTTGTTGTATACAAGTGTTGATGTCTTCACTTTCCTCATGATCTCTTGTATAAAAGTGCTGATGTCTTCACCTCCCTCCTGATCTCTTGTTGTATACAAGTGTTGATGTCTTCACCTTCCTCCTGATCTCTTGTTGTATACAAGTGTTGATGTCTTCACCTTCCTCCTGATCTCTTGTTGTATACAAGTGTTGATGTCTTCACTTTCCTCCTGATCTCTTGTTGTATACAAGTGTTGATGTCTTCACCTTCCTCCTGATCTCTTGTTGTATACAAGTGTTGATGTCTTCACCTTCCTCCTGATCTCTTGTTGTATACAAGTGTTGATGTCTTCACCTTCCTCCTGATCTCTTGTTGTATACAAGTGTTGATGTCTTCACTTTCCTCCTGATCTCTTGTTGTATACAAGTTTTGATGTCTTCACTTTCCTCCTGATCTCTTGTTGTATACAAGTGTTGATGTCTTCACCTTCCTCCTGATCTCTTGTTGTATACAAGTGTTGTTGTCTTCACCTTCCTCATGATCTCTTGTATAAAAGTGCTGATGTCTTCACCTCCCTCCTGATCTCTTGTTGTATACAAGTGTTGATGTCTTCACCTTCCTCCTGATCTCTTGTTGTATACAAGTGTTGATATCTTCACCTTCCTCCTGATCTCTTGTTGTATACAAGTGTTGATGTCTTCACCTTCCTCCTGATCTCTTGTTGTATACAAGTGTTGATGTCTTCACCTTCCTCCTGATCTCTTGTTGTATACAAGTGTTGATGTCTTCACCTTCCTCCTGATCTTTTATTGTATACAAGTGTTGATGCACCATTGAATGTTTCCATGCTATTTTGTATAAACAAGAATAATGCAGAACTGCTTTGAAAGTTGAAAGGGCCTTTTTAACTATATCTAACTGGTACTGTTGTTTTTATAGTGTTTTATCATGTTTTATATGTTCCCCGCTGAACATTTTATAAAATCATATATTTTTTATGCCCTACATTTACTGTTTTATTTATAAATATACATCTTTTAGATATATCTCTACTTTGAGTAATAACTTAATGTAAAGCACAATAAAGCACTTGGTGAATATGACGCTAAAGTTTGAATTTTTTTTATTACAATATATGTTATGTGTCTGTAGGCAAGTACCAATGTCTCCTAGATATGTGCTGTTGGCAAGTACCAATGTCTCCTTGCTATGTGTTGTAGGCAAGTACCAATGTCTCCTTGGAATGTGCTGTGGGCAAGCACCTACTTCTCCTTGCTATGTGCTGTCAACAAGCACCGATGTCTCCTTGCTATATGCTGTTAGCAAGCACCAATGTCTCCTTGCTATTTGCTTAGGCAAGCACCAATGTCTCCTTGCTATGTGCTGTCAGCAAGCACTAATGTCTCCTTGCAATGTGCTGTCGACAAGCACCAATGTCTCCTTGCTATGTGCTGTCAGCAAGCATCAAAGTCTCCTTGCTATGTGCTGTAGCCAAGCACCAACATCTCCCTGCTATGTGCTGTTGGCAAGCACCAATGTCTCCTTGGTATGTGCTGTCGACAAGCACCAATGTCTCCTTGGTATGTGCTGTCGACAAGCACCAATGTCTTCTTGCTATGTGCTGTTGGCAAGCACCAATGTCTCCTTGCTATGACATTGTATATAAGCCATAGACGAGCAAAGCACTGGCACATTCGGGTTCCCTAATGTCAACTTGTCACCCACTGTAAACCAGGCTCACATTAATCAATATACAATCCGTTAACTATCCATTGAGATAATACCTATCGATATATCATGGTATAAGACATATTATGTTTATGTTCACATGCAATAGATACAATACGGCACAGGCACTGCTTGAAGAGATCTTTGGGCTAAAGGTGAATGAAAAGTTCCCAAAGAAACTGCTGTAGTAGACATCATGTGGTGTTGGTGTCTGGGAAATAGACGGAAAATAGTCATTACAGCCACAAAGGAATCATGCTGGAAGTCACTGTTGGACAGGAGATAAATATATTTCTTGTTCATTACACAGTATCAAAGCCCCACTACAGTGTTACAGGACTATCAACAGTTATGTAATTGTCACATGTAGAAATGTCTTGTGGACAGATAGTGTGCTACGATGTTATTAGTCCCCATAAAAAAGTCAGTAATGTTTTATATATAGGTGTCACTAGGCCATCTTGACAGAAACAATTCCATTCAAATTAAACAGTTGCCTTATATTTATTCAAATGTTTTTCTATGGAAAAGTAGAGGAACGTAACAGAAACATGTAATTTTCACTTTTGTCCTGCTTTTATGATTATTGCTGTCCATATTACCCTTACCCGGCATCTTCACGTGAATTCAAGGTGTCATGTATGTATTGATAAGCGTTGGCAGGGGTGTGCACATAGAGCACTGATGTTTACATGTTATGACATATTTACGCGTCATGTATATGGCAAGACTCGAATTCTATTAGAAAATGAAGATCTGCCACTAAATATAATATGTTCATTCGTCCTTAATTACCTCGTTTGGTCATATGATAACATTACCTCAAGCCCTCAGCTGGTAAGCTTCCAGAAGTTTAGAATTTGATGACAATATATGTCATGTAGTAGGCTAAGTTGACTATGTTGTATATTGTAGATTGCTCCTGATGGCAGACATCTGAGTGTGGCTGGATCTCAACAAGTCACTATTTCTGTGAGCAACATGAAGAATGTGGATGTTATCATTAACAATGTTGAACTGAACGTTGTACAAAAACAGGCAAGTTGGATAGATCCCATGGATGACCCTTACAGCTAATCACATAAAGTGTGTACTGAATGTGGTAGACAAACAGAGAAGTTGGATACTTCCCATGGGTTACCCTTACAACTAATCAACTAAAATGTGTATTGAATGTTGTTGGATACTTCACATGGATGACCCTTACAACTAATCAACTAAAATGTGTATTGAATGTTGTTGGTTACTTCTCATGGATGACCCTTACAACTAATCAACTAAAATGTGTATTGAATGTTGTTGGATACTTCACATGGATGACCCTTACAACTAATCAACTAAAATGTGTATTGAATGTTGTTGGATACTTCACATGGATGACCCTTACAACTAATCAACTAAAATGTGTATTGAATGTTGTTGGATACTTCCCATGGATGACCCTTACAACTAATCAACTAAAATGTGTATTGAATGTTGTTGGATACTTCACATGGTTGACCCTTACAACTAATCAACTAAAATGTGTATTGAATGTTGTTGGATACTTCCCATGGATGACCCTTATAACTAATCAATCTGAAATGTGTATTGAATGTTGTTGGATACTACCCATGGATGACCCTTACAACTAATCAATCTAAAATGTGTACTGAATATTGTAGAAAAAACAGGCAAGTTGGATACAACTAATCAACTAAAGTGTGTATTGTATATTTTATTCCAGTTATCACTCCATCTCCTGTATTGCAATGTTTGGTGTACCGTGTTTTGACCAAACTTGTGTAACATTTGAGGTGTTTCAGAACCTATTTTTATCTCACATTTTGTCATTATCTTTACATTGTGTCAATATGTATCAGTGATAAAATACTTCATTTAAGAAAATTTGACAGATATCTGTCAAGACTGTCCACACATTGATAAAACTGTTTAGTGATTCCTTATCCATCTGCACTTTGTCTGTTGCTTTGGATAGAAATTTGCTTAAATCTTATTATATATATTTCGGCAACATGCACATGTGTATTTTATTAATTTTCAGTAAAAAAAGACAATGTGAATCTTCTGAAAGAAGCCAACATATTGAGTGTTGTCCACACGAAGCTGTACCTCAAGATTGAGAAGACAAACAACATTCTGAAGGTAACCAGTTTGTTTTATGTTGGAAGATCTTACTGCTACTTTAAGTGGACCTCAATCAAATAACATATTGGCATTGATCTAACATGACAGTTGTTGTAGTCTTATTCAGCTCCAGTGAACTTACCGAACAAATTATACAACTAGATTCATTACAAGGATTATTTCATCCTTACTTTACTAACAATTAATATCATAAAATTTCAACTTAACAATAAAGGCTTTATTCTCCCAATATATTAAGTTTTTAACAAGATTGAACAAGATTGCCATCCCAAACAACAAGTTCCAGATGGCAAGTGGACAAGGAAGCCATTGGCTTATTGAGAGTCCAACAATTGTCTCATCTATGTGTAGCCCGCCCTTATCAAATATATGTCAATTCTATTTTTAAACATATTCACACTACTAACATTAACACAATCATTTGGCAGCTTGTTCCATTCATTTATCACCCTTTGTGAGAAAGAGTACTTTCTCATGTCCAAACTACACTGCTCCTTAACTAATGCTGCTTTGTGTCCTCTGGTTCTACTGCCTTCTTTAAGTTTGAAGAACATACATGTATTCCTGTCAACATTCTCATAACCATTCACTATTTTAAACACTTCTATTTTGTCTCCTCTTAGTCTCCTGGTTTCTAGTGTTGTCAAACCACATTGTAATAAGCGACTTTAGTAACTAAGGTCTGTAAATTCTGGAATCGTTTTAGTTGCTCTTTGTTGTGTTCTTTCTAGCTTGTCTGTGTCCTTTTTATGATTCGGCTTCCATGCTTGAATACAATATTCCAAATGTGGTCTAATTATTGATTTGTACAGGGGTACAATTAGCTATTTTTCCTTATACGTGATAGTTCTCCTAATTAGCCCTAGAATTTGATTTCCTGTCGAAGCAGCAATCCGACATTGAAACTTTGAAACGAAACTGAAACTTTCACATCACCACTAAATGTTACTCCTAAGTCCTTTTCTTGTGTGGTTCTACCTAGTACATTATCCCCCATTTTATATTCTTCATCCATGTTTCCATTTGACCATTTAACTAATTTATTTAGATCATCCGGTAAACTTTGTTTATCTGTAGGGGAGGCTTGGGAGAGTTGGGCCACTTTACATTTTGACACATTGTGCTCTCTCTATTCATGGCAGAGTACCATTTCCTGCGATTGTGATATGTACAGACCATAATATACAATCTGTGTCAGCTGATTCAAAATGCAGGCACACATGTAGAAAGAGGAGGTGATTGTTGAAAGGTGTCATCCCGGCCCAACTCTCCCTGGGAGTGGTGAGAGTTGGGCCATATCCAGGGAGACTTGGGCCATAGCTGAGGACAGCTGGGCCACAAAATCGGAGACTTGGGACAGTGAAGGAAAATGTGAACAATTTAATTCCAAACTTAAAATAACCATTAATAGATATTAAGAACATGGTCCAGTAGCACTCCACTAGAAAAAGTCAACCTTGATCAGCAAAATATTCCAGTTCTAACTTTGTTATTGATGTCACTGATTATTTGGTCATAGGCCCCTATATCAAATCCTAAAATGGAATTATGCTGTGTTTTAACACATTTTAAAATGACTGTGATATTGTGGCACACTTTCACACTCGTCCCAATCAACAATGTCAACCTGTGCTATGTTATGCACAATACGTGATAGGTTCGATGATGCCTAATAAAGAGACGAGTGGAAATCCCATCGTGTGAAGTCACAAGGAAATGTAAATTTTCCTGCTCGACGAGCTGTGCCACCAAGCTATTGAGGCTCAGATAGCTTCCTGATGATGTCCTTCTTAGGGAATAATGCTTCATCTTTATCATTAATCATGAATGTAGATATTGTCTGATGACGACTGAATTCTCGTTGAAGAAAAACACCTTCACACTCGTCTCCATCAATAACGTGAACCCGCGCTATATAATGGACAATGCGTGATTTGGCCAACACAAATTTTACAACTGCAAAATCACCTTCAATGACTTGGTAATCTGGCTCATCAGCATCACTTTCACCACTTTCCATGAATGGCACATCTTCGGTATCACTTTCTGATGAAGATGATGGAGTGGGGGATTTCCTTGCTCGAGTTTTGAATAAGGACTTTTTAGCTCTATGTTTGACTGGTTGATTTGACTTTCGTTTTTTAGTGTGCCTAGCAGCTAGTGCGTCTGCTATGCTATTATGTACTGGAGTATCGGTTAGAATCTTTGTATCCCCTCTCTTGCGACCTCTGTTGGTAACCTTTCGTGGACCAGCTTTTGGAAGCGGAACAATATCAGCAGGCGATACATAATGGTTTCTTGGCCCTGGCTGAGCCGGAGCTGGTGTTGCAGTAGAACTTGGTTCTGGCTGTCAGGCTGGTGCTGCAGTAGAACTCGGTTCTGGCTGTTGGGCTGGTGTTACTGTAGAACTTGGTTCTGGCTGTCGGGCTGGTGTTGCAGTAGAATCTGTTTCTGGCTGGGGAACCGGTGTTGCAGTAGAACTGGGTTCTGGCTGGGGAGCTGGTAGTTGTTCAGCAGGAATTGGATCATTTCTCTCCAACTCCTCTGGAAGATCTCGATCAGTAACTGTGGCTGGCGAAAAGTCTGTTTCATCGAACAAATCCCGGTTGTAAGGGAAAATGCCGGTACTTTGAAATGCTGACAAAATGTTTTTTGCAGTGAGGCCATGCAACTGAGCATGGGCAACTCATTCAGGTATTTCATATATCGTAATTGTTTTGCCAGGATTTGATCGCATCCAGTTTTCCATAGCTTGAGCATATGCCGTCTTGAAAGGTTTGAAACAGCACACATCGAGAGGTTGAAGCCGATGACTGGTATGTGGTGGCATTGTCAGTAACACTACATCATTTTCTTTAGCCAAGTCAATGGCAGCCAGAGAAATGTGGGCCTCATGGTTATCTAAGATAAGAAGAACTTTATTTTCCTTGCTGCATTGCGTGTGGCAAATGAAATGGTTCAGGTAGTCCAGGAATAGGTCCTCGTTGACCCAACCACTTGAATTTGCACCCCCAATACACCCTGGGGGGGGGCCACCTTTGGTGAAATGCTCACGGACGTTTTTCCATGGGAATATTAGCATAGGTGGAACGACACTACCAGCTGCATTGATGCCGTACACTGCAGTGACAAGTTGCCCCCTTTCAGCAGAGGTGATTGACCCCACTTGCTTCACTCCTTTTCCAGCTACAATGTTTTCGTGTGCTGAAACTGTCGTGCATCCCATCTCATCAACGTTATAGATATCGTGACATTCAAACTTGTGCAGGTCCATAATGCTTCCGAGGTTGTCATACAATTTGCCCACGGTATACCGGTTGAAGGCACTAGCCCTAGCAAGAGATGTTGCCTCTGGTGTTCGGATTGCAAGACGGTTTCTTTCTTTAAATGATATCCAAAAGTGTTCACCAGTCATTCCATTTTCTTTCCAAGAATTAGGCACAGTCACATTGTTTTTCAAAGCATATTCCACAATCAATGCACAACATTTGTTTCTAGTCATACCATGAAATAGTTCAGCCAAAGTTTTAATATGTGTTGTCAAGTCAGTTTCCATCTCTGGAGAAAAAATAATGTTTTTCAGTCGACAGTTTCCATAGCCAAACACCTTATTTCGTTCACCATTTTGTCCATTTTCTCCATCATGCTTGTTGATATATCTCTTGAGAGTCATTCTTGCTATATCAAAGTCCTTAGCAGCTGCACGGATGCTACATCCTCCCCTGACTTGTTCCATTGCTCTCTGTAGAACATCTTCTGGTGCACCTCGATTTGATCTTCTTTGGTATTTTCGTGGCATCTGGAAAAATTATGACATCACTAAGACAAACTTAAATTAATATTTCGAAAGATGCAGTCTGCAGTTACCAACCACACCTACAGTAATTCTGCTGCCCTCTAACAACTAATGATATAAAATATTTAATATTTAATTTATAAATAAATTAATTAAATTTAATTAATACATTTATAAATATATTTATATTAATATTTACATATAAAATTCATAAGTTTAGCATCATGGTCTATGTCGGCTGGTGCATTCGGCCTCGGTGACATCAGATATAGACCCACCTTATGCTGTGATAGTATTCCTCGCCCCCTGCGGCGGCTCGGAACACTATCACAGCACAAGGTAGCCCTATATCTGATAGTCCCCTCTGCCTCATGCACTAAACTATACGTACTCAAAGTAATAGGCTTTAGAGAAAAGATTATTCACTAAATGTAAGTGATGGGAGAGTTGGGACACCATGCGGGGAGAGTTGGGCCATGGAAAGGGAAAAGATCCAGGAAAAAACACCTGTCAAAAGAAGCTATTAGAAAAATTGCTCACAAACAGATGCTGTGGAAGGTCTATAAACACACTGGAAATGTAGAAGACTACACAACCTATAAAGAGGCACTTAACCTAGCTACAACTGAAATTAGAAAATCTAAAAGAACCTTTGAAAAAAAATTGGCAGGTAATATAAAAAATGACAGCAAGAGTTTCTATGCTTATGTAAGGAGTAAACAGAAAGTTTGAGATAAGGTCGGACCACTGGAAAACAACAGTGAAAACATAATTTCAGATGGGTTCCAAATGGCAGAGGTCCTGAATGAGTATTTTAGCTCAGTTTTTACCACAGAAGATATCAGCTCACTTCCAGTTCCATTGACTAAATTTGAGGGCAATAAATCAGAACATTTAGGGCAGTTATTTGTAACTCCTGAAATGATAGCAAAGAAAATTAAGAAGATGAAAGATAATAAATCACCTGGAGTTGATGGGATACCACCAAAACTGCTAAAGGAAATTGTTGATCAAATTAGTACACCACTTGCAAACTTATTTAACTTGTCACTAGAAGAAGGAATAGTTCCTTCAGAATGGAAAGAAGCAAACATTACGCCGCTATTTAAGAAGGGATCGAGGAAGAAGCCAGACAATTACAGACCAGTGAGTTTAACATCAGTTGTATGTAAATTACTCGAAACATTAATTAGAGACGACATGGTGGAATTCCTCATAAAACATAAATTAATAAATACATCTCAACATGGATTCCTAAAAGCAAGGTCATGTCTAACCAATCTCTTGTTTTTTAGAAGAAATTACAAAGTGGGTAGATGACGGGTCACCAGTGGATGTTGTCTACTTAGATTTTCAGAAAGCTTTCGATAAAGTGCCACATCAAAGATTGTTACTTAAACTAAAAGCCCATGGTATAGGCAATGATGTAATCAACTGGATAGAAAAGTGGCTTACACACAGAAGACAGAGAGTAATAGTAGATGGTAAGATTTCAAACTGGAAATCTGTTTTGAGTGGGGTACCACAGGGATCAGTGTTAGGCCCTATACTGTTTTTAATATATATAAATGATTTGGAGGATGACATATCTAGCAAAGTACTCAAATTTGCAGATGACACAAAAGTATTCAGAAAGGTTACTAATGATACAGATAAACAAAGTTTACAGGATGATCTAGAAAAATTAGTTAAATGGTCAGAAAAATGGCAAATGTTATTCAATTTTGGGAAGTGTAAATGTATACACATAGGACATGGAAATATGGACGAGGAATATAAAATGGGGGATGCTGTACTAGGTAGAACCACACAAGAAAAGGATTTAGGAGTAACATTTAATGCTGACATGAAAGTTTCAGAGCAATGTGGGATTGCTGCTTCGAAAGGAAATCAAATTCTAGGGCTAATTAGGAGAACTATCACGTATAAGGAGAAACATCTAATTGTACCCCTGTACAAAGCAATAGTTAGACCACATTTGGAATATTGTATTCAAGCATGGAGGCCATATCTTAAAAAAGACATAGATAAGCTAGAAAGAATACAACGAAGAGCAACTAAGATGATTCCAGAATTAAGAGACCTTAGTTATGAAAGTCGCTTATTACAATGTGGTTTGACAACACTAGAGACCAGGAGACTAAGAGGAGACCAAATAGAAGTGTTTAAAATAGTGAACGGTTATGAGGATGTTGATAGGAATATGTTCTTCAAACTTAAAGAAGGCAGTAGAACCAGAGGACACAAAGCAGCATTAGTTAAGGAGCAGTGTAGGTTGGACATGAGAAAGTACTCTTTCTCACAGAGGGTGATAAATGAATGGAACAAACTGCCAAATGATTGTGTTAATGCTAGTAGTGTGAATATGTTTAAAAATAGAATTGACAGATATCTGATAAGGGCGGGCTACACATAGATGAGAAAATTGTTGGACTCTCGATAAGCCAATGGCTTCCTTGTCCACTTGCCATCTGGAACTTGTTGTTCGAGATGGCAATCTTGTTAAATCTTGTTAAATCTTGTTAAATCCCTGAGTGTCCCAACTCTCCCCATACCCGCCATTTTTTATTTCAATCTAAATCTTAGCACAGGCATTGACCACATGGATTTCGCAAATGCTTTGATGGGACGCAGGGCTGAGTCCAATTACGTAATTGTAATTGTAATTGATTACAGCAAAATTGTGTAATTGTAATTGATTATGGTTTCAAATTTGTGCTGTAATTGTAATTGTTATATTTTGTATAATTGAAAATTTATTTAAATTACAATCAATTACAGTACGTTTCATATCACAAACTACCTGAACAAACTGTCAATAAAATATAATTTAAGTCTCACAAGTTCAGGGTTGTTTGATTTAAATCATTTTATTTAAATCATTGATTTAAATCATGATTTAAATCACTCCAAAAAATCATTGATTTATGAATTTTTTTTACTTCCGATTTTTGTAATCGGTAATTTATATGAATTTAGCACAAATAATTGTTTACAAGCATTGAGATCAACAGAGTTTTGTATGTCTTTTAATACAAAAGCACAAAGTGTGCACACTTGTGTAGCTGTATTGACACCAGATAGCCTGACAGTCAAATATTTTATGACATTGTGTATGTCTGAGCTATTCCCTTTTTGAATGCAGTGAAGCTACACAAAGTTGTCTTCCAGAGGAAGTATCTTTTCAAGTCAGAAGCCCTGAGTTAAAGTCCACTTAGAGCTTGTGCTAGTTGTGACCAATTCAGTATGTTGACTCAAGTGAGACAGTCTGGGCTACCATTGTTTAATACTGTACCAGTTTGCAGTCTGGTTAGAGACCCTTAGAGTACACAGAGCCCTGGACAGGTGCTAATCCACCCTCTCAGCAAACAATAATTAGCACTGCTACAGCCACATACACACAGCATGCTTTCCTTTCCAAGACAGATTATGCAACTACAGGAGGTGAAGCCTTGTGGACATTGTCTAATGTCTTTATATAAGCAAAAATCATGTACCCTCTGTTAAGACAAGTATCTACATTGATTTGAAAGAGTTTATAAATACATCAACATATATATATATATATATATATATAATTTATTAATGTCTATATACCAGATTTAAAATATATATTTATATAATAAAAATATGTTTAAACGGCTGTCTTTTTATTTAGTACAATTAAAAATTCAAGCCACAATTCTTCAACAATTTACAATCATTACCGTTATATTTGTTTATCAATTGTGTACAAAATATTGAAATTCAGCAAAAGTGCAATATAATTAACAAATGCTGAATATATTTGGTTCCGCATAATGTAATTGTAATTGAAATTGAAACTGTAATTGTAATTGAATTGAAAAATTATGAGTGTAATTGTAATTGTAATTGAACTAAAAATTGAAATGTAATTGTAATTGTAATTGATATAATTATGTGTAATTGAACCCACCCCTGGATCATGGGAGAGGACTGTCACAGCTATCTTGCAGAACACCCAAGAACAGTGTACTAAATAGTATTGAAGAGATATAAAATTGCTTACCTTAGAGTCCAATTTTTACTGTTTTGTGCATAAAATTTATTTCTGTTAAAAACATGGGCAGCAAGCCTGAACATGTCAAGCCCCTTATATCAATAAAAAGATAATGTCTTGTACTTCAAATAGATGGCAGCACCTGTCCACAACAACTTGCAACTTCCATGAAATTGGGGGTGGCCCAACT
This sequence comes from Lamellibrachia columna, assembly GCA_963662155.1. Lineage (NCBI taxonomy): Eukaryota > Metazoa > Annelida > Polychaeta > Sabellida > Siboglinidae > Lamellibrachia > Lamellibrachia columna. Next base: position 67,604,779 of record OY759262.1, read on the forward strand.
CTCCCTGTGGCCCAACTCTCCCAAGCCTCCCCTAACATCAGTAACCTTTCTGAATACTTTTGTATCATCTGCAAATTTCAGTACTTTGCTAGATATGTCATCTTCCAAATCACATATATATATATATATATATATATATATATATATATATATATATATATATATATATATATATATATATATATATATATATATATATATTAAAAATAGTATAGGGCCTAATACTGATCCCTGTGGTATCCCACTCAAAACAGATTTCTAGTTTCAAATCTCACCATCTACTATTACTCTGTGTATTCTGTGTGTGAGCCACTCTTCTATCCAGTTGATTACATCATGGGCTTTTAGTTTAAGTAACAATCTTTGATGTGGCACTTTATCGAAAGCTTTCTGCAAATCTATATAGTTACCAAAAGTTCAGCTTACAAATACAGCTGTAACAAAATACACGTCATCACACGCTTAAACCCAAACTCTGAATAATATTTAAATTCGTTCCCTGCACTAAAACCAAATCTGGATGATTTGAGTGTTAACCAATCAAATCATATTTCGAGACGGTACAAGCGTTTCTACGTCACATTTAAATCCCAAGATGCCATTGGAGGCGGGAGTCTTGAGTGAGTTTTGCACTCGGCCTTTAAAGAAATTTGTCGATCAGTGAAAGAAACCGTATGGAACCATGTTTCAACTTATCCGTTATCTGATAATCCAACAAAATAATCTTGCAAATGTTTCACTAAAATACTCACTCCTGATAAATATAACGAACCAGGTATCTGGAGCTTCACCAACAATATAAACCATAAATTACTGATTCCATATGAGCGAAGTCATGAAAAATGGAACAGTTGTGCAAAAATTAGGAGTGAATAATTTTCTTTCCTAAAATAATTTCTTTCACATATAATGTTATAGTATGGGGTTGAAAGTGTACCAAGGTAATAAGTAGAAGATAACTTACTGCCTGGCTTTTATTATATAGGATGATGAAATAGACCATTCACATTTTTGTGTCGCGTCTGTCACATCTATAAATCTAAGTGTCCTGCAAAAGTTTCCACAATGATAATTCTTTTTTTTTTTAGAGGTGTATTATGATGGTTGTGATAAGACAAAAATAGAAATGTTAGGTTTTTCATTGAAACTATCGAATGATAGTGCTGACAGTGCAAAATTGTGTCCCTTTTTGAAAATCCAGTTGGAAAAGTTCCACCCAACATAATTTTTCTGGACAGAGAAATAAATTAATTGTCTGGTTATGTCCTACACCTCACACCTCACTCAGCATACCTCTCGTGGGGCACTTATTTTCATAGATTCCATTCTACAGGACAAAAACCCCTGTGTGACAGATGCGACATTAATTATGACAGACGTGACATAAACGACAAGGTTAATCAAATTAATCTTTATTTTCAAACTGTCTCTATACTTGGTTGGGCTGTTGGTTTACCTGATTCAAATTACTTTTTCATAAAATATGAAGAAGATTACCTTGCTTAACATAGTAATACCTGGAAATCTGACTACATGTAAATTGGTATTACCCAGTACCAATCTTTTCATGATGGCATTCAAAGCAGCTATCTTCCTTTCAACATTTGTGTGCTTGGGACAGGTGCACTGAATACGATCACTGAACCTTGGGATCCTCACATTTGGAGGACGGAATTTCTTGAATATTGTGAACTTGTAAGGGAAGGCTGGATTTTCATCTCACAAGATTTTGTATGCATCTTCAACTGTCATGCTCAGAAGACACTTTGCCTTGTGTTGTTTGAAAGCAGCTCACACTGTTTTCCCTGGTACAGCTCTGCTAATGTCTTCTCTGAAGAAGAAATCCTGGATTCGATTCATCCATTGTGGGGATACCCTGTCTTTTCTAAATTTGGCAGTCCCAGTGAGCATGCTAATATCCCTGTACACTTTACCTTTAGAAACAGCCAGTGTTTTAGCCATTTTTGTTAGATTTTCTTGTATTTTCTTTTGATCCTGAGGGCATGATTTGATGATATTTTTCTGCCAACATCCCTGTCCATGACCATCCCTTTAAATTCTGGCATTAAACTGTTTGGTTGGTGCACTTGTTTTAAATATAATCCCTCATTTCTTATATGCTTTTCTGGAGGTAGGTGTAGCAGAGAGGATAATAGACTGAAGTGCTTCTGCTCTGTGTGTTCTGTGTTGTGGCATCCTTTCAAGTATTTTTCTACAGTAGTAATATCTGAGCTGCCTGCTCGTGGTATTCAGTGCTTGGGACCTTCCTTTTCTTCAGCTGCGTCTTCTGACATTATTCCATCATCTTCATCACCAACAGTGTCTTCAAGCATGCTTTGCTTTACCATCCCTTTTTTCTATCACTATCTTTTTCCTTTAATCTATGATTTTTTGTACCCGTCAATTGTTTTCTACTACACTGTATAAGCCTTCTTCTGCTTCTCATATTCTCTTCTTTCAGCAGGTGTCATCATTTTCACTTGTTTCTTTACTCCTCTCGATCTGACTGTCCTTTCCAGCCATTCAGTTTTAATCTTTCTATGCTTTTGCTGTCTCAGTCTCTCAACTCCTTGATGTTTCCTCTTTTCCCTCTGTCGTAGTTAGCCGCTTAGCATCCCAGTTCTTTTGTTGTTGTGTGGCATCCTTCTTTCAAATGTTTCTGAATTCTCTATTAATTTCTCTCCGTTTCCTTTGGCACTCTCTTGCCTTAAGCTTTTTCACTTCTACTGGATCAGGATGATCCATTTTGTTGTAAAAATAAAGTAATTTCAGAACAATGTCCAACATGGACAGTGTAACACATTTTTTGTGTTGGTATTCAAATATCTTTGCTACTTTGCATCATAATGATCATTTTACAACAATGATATTCACTTCCTAATATCATCAGCTCAATCATAATATGATATTCTAATTTTTTATTTGAAAAACTCCTTATCACTAGCCATTTTGCTTAAGTTTTAGGCAAGCCAAAAAATTTAACAACTCATCAGGTTTTTGATTTTAAAACAAAAACATTGTATTGTTCGATAACAAAGTTACATTATCTAAATGGAACTGATGGTACTTCTCCTTTGAGCCAAATAAATAATAGGGGATGGTATCATGACACTTCAAAAGCAGTACAAAATGAGTTCATTTAGAACTTATAATACAAAAAAACAGATGCATATAATTATGTTATAAACATGATGAGGGTAGCAAAATCAGATGTTCTCATTTAGCTAGTTGAAGGATCTAATATTCTGTTCAAGCTTCTCCACACAAAAATGTCAGGCAAAATAGACAGATTTCTTTCATTTGTATAAATTTACTTGATTCTTAGATACAATATATACCTGTGACTTTTTGAACAATTTACACCCTTAGATCAGATGATTTCAGCACAGACACCTGAAAGTCTTGAGTCAACATGTGCAAAGAAAATGTTGAACAGCTAAGCTTAGAACTGCTTACTCAACTGATTTAGCCTATCTCAGATCCGATTGTTTGGTGTCCAAATATATAGTGTATGAATAGTTTATGTAACATCTGCAGTCGATTTAATAAAAACTGCCGAATCATCTACAAAACTGTTGAATCATCTACACAAAATTATTTCAGTTAGATCTGGTAAGGATCAAAACAGTGGATATCCAAAATGTTAAACACTGTGTGGGTCAACGCTGATCATGGGCGTGACTTCCATCCTCACGCCAATCACATGACAAAGTTAAAAACTTTCAATTGAGGAAGCACCTTTAAGATATCTAAATATTTGGGGTTTGTCTTTTGTTTTACATGGGTAATTAGCATAATATGTAGTGCCATCTGCACAATAAAGTAACATTAACAAAACAGCTGTACACTACAGCCAACTATGAGAATATTGCCAGCCAATTGTTGGCAAAATGATGATGTTTGGGACAATACAATAGTGGAAATTTTCCAAAGTAGGCACCTGTTAGTATTTAGTTAATAACAGGTAATATTACATGGCTCATGTAGTTTTACTTTGTTTTAGTGTAATTTCAACCAAGAGAAAGATGGTTTATAACAGTTTAGTTTACTCACAGGTGACATCATCATGCTCATAAAGCATCTCATCTGCAACAATCCAATCTTACCATTTGAAAGTGTACTGGCCTAGTAACTGTTATTCTAAATTAGAATTTATCATACCAAAACATCTGGACATATGCCATTTATCGTATAACTGCAAATAAAATCAATTTACTACAGCAAATTGAGCATTCTGGTACTTATGTCGCTTATGTCGCATATGTCACAGTGTGACAGGCGTGATATTTCGAGTGATGGAATTGATAAATCCTTTGCTACTTCATAACACCAACTCACTGATTAATGATTTTGTATCTTTGAATTGCTAATGGTTTAAACTGTATAGCATATTTTAAAATATTTTTCTCCCTCTTACTTTTCTGAGAAAATAGGGTGTGAGAGACGCGACATAAAAGGACAACATTTTTTCCACAGTTTTCCACTAAAAAATCTGTATGACTTACAATGTTTGTTCAATTTCTTTTTTTGGAAATCAATTGAGGATGGGTTGTAAGGCATACATTTTTGTTTTAAATATTGATGTAGCCACTTACCTTTTTCTTAGACAGATTGTGATACAGCTACTGCCCAAAACTGCTGTCTCTTGAAAAACAAAGTTGTCTTTGCTGAAAGGTAAGACCATTTTTTATTCCTAACAACAATTAAAAGTGGGATATTAATCTAAACAACCAAACAGCAAAGCTCATAACTTTAGAAAATCAAAGTGTTCCATTTTTTGTGACTTTGCTCATATATCAAAAGGAATTAAGTTCTAACTTCACTACGGTACGGGAAAACTCTTGATTCTAGCATCTGCCTATATTAATTTCTAGCGTTGTCCTGAGTCTTGCCTTTACGCAATATGACCTCAACTCTTATTCTAAGGATGATTTGTTATCATATTTGTTATATACCTTTCTATAAGGCTTAATCCAGAAAGTAAATAAGATAACAATGGCACAGCGAAAGAAGTGACTTCAAACAGAGTAAACGAACCAGTGTTGTCCATGGGCTATCACAGTGGTATCTGAATTTGTGACAACTTGTGAAAATATGAAAAATGACAGTGCAAGCTGTATGATAAATTGTAATAATGTAACAACATTGTTGCATATTTTCAATACAAATTAAAACATGGATGTAAAAATAAAATTTTGTGACACCCACCTTGTTCCTACCCATCATTGCCACAGTGAGCGGCCTCAGCTTTTCCACTTCCACCACCTCAACTGTTCCGACTTCACCTTTACCACCTTTCCAACCAACCTTTACAGAATATATAATCACTCCCATAGGCACTGCGTAGATCAGCATTTTCAAATCTGGCTGCAATTGTATCTAGTCATGTGATACCCCTTAATGGTGGCGTACCAAAATCACTCCGTGAAAGCAGTCACATAAACAATAACATTTGACAAACCTGAAAAATTGGAATTTACCAAAAATCCTGTTATATGTGAAAAACTGTAAATTTCTTACAAAGTTATGCCATGTTTGGTTAAAAATCAAGCAATTATATGAATATTAGTTTGAAAAAGTATATTCATAATATATTCAAAGAGACAGTAAGCAGGATTCATTGGTTCGCAATGCACTGGAAATCTAGTGTACATGATCTATGATTTATCAAGTGCCAAAATCGACCTATAATTAAATTATATGACTGGTTTTCAGCTAATATTATGGCATTGTTTAGACTTGGCTGTCAAACAAATAATAATAACTTGACAAGCAGGAGTGTTCCATAATGTGTCAACCTATTGATTGTGCTGCAACTTGATATTTGACACTTTCTCAAACAAAAAAATCCCTATTAATGACCCTGCCAAACCTGTATTATAGTATAGAAGACCAAGACTAGTATAGAGCCTATAGGAGACATGACACTTCCCAAGCATGCACACAAACAATAGTTAAGACCAGCTAAAAGAATAATAGCCTGGCCCTAGCTGTTCTGTTCAGTGTTTGCGGGTGGGTGGGTGTTGGGAGGGAGGGAGGGGGTGTGTTTGGAAGGGTGAGCGTTTGTTGTTGCAGCTGCATGGACTGAAATTATTCTGCGTGTCATACTGTGTTACTAATATTGGCTAGTTCTGATGTAAACTGTTTTGCCTAAAGCCCTCAGTTTTTGCCATTTTGTTTACATGCATCAAGACAGCAACAAATGCACATGTATTCTACGTGCTTTTCAATGAATATGCTACTGGCCAAAATGGCTCAAAAGGGTAACTTTTGTTTAGCTAAATCTGATACCATGTGGTCTATGGCCCAAATGACCACAGGTAACGCTAGCCTAGCTAATGATGGAGATGCTTCTGTTTCAGGTACAAATTTCACACTTGCACTGCATGCACAAAATAATTGTGGTGGGAAAAGCGTCTGTCACCTTCTCGTGGTTCCTACTGTGGATCACAACAGCAAACTTTGCTGTCGTGTGAACTAAAAACAGCGCGCACTGACACTATTTTGTAAATCGTCAATATTGTGTTTGTTTGTTTTATACTTAGGGGCTTCGTGCTCTGCAAAATCATATCAGTTGCTGATTCGAGACGGTAGGTGCATGGATTTGTGACCTTAACCTGTCTAAAGGGAAATTTGGTTGATATCAACTAAATATTCAACTGCTACATTATTCACACAGCTTGACGTCTAAAATGATGGTGATATGGAGCCTGTTTGTAACGAAGAAAACACATATTTGGCTTGGTTGCACTATTGACAGTTGCAGTCCGACCCATGTTTGCTGTTGTGACCGACTATGTGCAGCGGAAACATCGTCACGTCTTCGGGATGGTCTACAACTGAGCCTCATTTGTTGTCTAGGCATTTCAAGACGTACCTCTTTGACAGCCTAAACAATGTTGGTTAGTGCAACAAGGTAATGAACATAACAAGTTACATGCTTCCTGATATGCTCTCATTGAAATCTCTTTTTTTATTCAGTGGAATAGTAGTTTTTTATGTTAGTATGATGAATCAAACCCCTAAAAATGTAGAATATTATATTACATAACATATTAGCTGTCACACCATCTTGGGACCACTACTTGAATAAATGAATTCACATGGACAGTACATTTTTAATTGCACATTCCAAATTTGTTTCTTTCATATTTGTATACCTTGTACATATATACATTGGGCTTTTAGAGTCATTCTTACAAATACCTGTCATAAGTTTTTACTTTGTCGTATTTCAAGTGTTGGGTCATAAACTGTTGAATAACAACAGCAGATTATTTGTTAACAACTTCTGCTTGAAGATAGATGTCTGTGAGGTCAGGGCATTTATCAAGTCGTGGCTGTAGAATTTAGCTCATGCCTGGTCAGCCCTCTGTGTTGGAAACTGCCACAAATCCTGAAGGACTAGTTTGCACCACTCTCAAAGTCATCCTGGCCTAGTCGTGCCAACCAAACCCCACTACTAACCTCACTGGGTTCCTGTTGGATTGTAGCATCTGATAGTTTGTGGTAACAGTGGCTGTCCTTGAAGCTGCCAACCTTCATCTTAATTCCTCCAGCAGGTAGACATTTCTCCTCAATCATTCTACTACTACTACTACTATCATGTGTTGTTTCGTCCATTGTAAAATCCAAGTAAAATTACTATTGAAAGTGACAAAACCGTTATCTGAATACAAAGCCGTCTAACCCACCTGAGAATCTAGATGAAAGTGACAGGAGACCAGTATATTGCTGGGGGAGACATATTCACACTAGTGCAGCCTCCATCTGATAAGTTACATCAAAGCAGAGCAATTCACATTATGATATAATTACTTAGCAGTTAACTTTTGTTTATTTCCGTAAATGAGACACTTGTCTCGCCTTTCCTCAAGTCCATGTGAAGAACACACATCTATTGGGAGTTGAGAAAATCCTGGACAGGCCCAGCTGTTATCTGATATGACCTCGTGAGCTGACCTAACTCTTCCACAGGGAATGTGAGTTTCTGAGTACTCCACTAAGTAGGTTATGTAATGTTGTACAATTCGACAAGTTGAGATGTCTGGCTTTACAGTAATCCACACTTGAAGGTGATGTTTGGGTCTGTTTACATAGGTGTATTGTAGCATAAGGTAAAGCTAGCAATTATAATTTTCAGTATGAAAAAACAACTGGCTATATAGAATTTGATTACAGAACAGCCTCTGTCTTACAGTAAGTTACATCTCTACGGAGCCACTTTCAATCAATAACAACAGGCAGTATTGTGTTAGTCAAAATGTATATTTTGGTCGTGCACCATTTCCAAAGTGCATGTAGCAATTCAAGGTATTTCAATGCAGTAGTAAAACTTACATTTTTCGAGATGTCTTGAATCCTTCAGATGTTTCATAGTCAATCTTATTCACAGGTGTCAGTCAGCCGCTACTAAGTGATGTCATGACATGACGATTGATGTATAGCTCACAAGATTGCTGAATGTGCCAGTCATAGTTCATTTCGCGTTGATGGTTTGATGTATTTTTTATCGCTTGTCTGTCTGATGAAACTAAAGTAGGGGAAAATAGAAAGTTAAAATGATTGAGAAGTGTTCTGTTTTCCGTTTGTTTCACATGTGTCACATCTACTCCCTGCTGGTATAATTGTGATCAGTAGACTTTCTTGATCGCAATGAATAAGGATGATTTGCCCTGTTTGCAGGTGGCAGTGTTGTCTTTCTGCGGTGACTCCTTGTGACCACTGGGTTAACTACAGCTGTTGGTGTTGCTGAAGTTGGCCTTTTTTTCCTTTACGAGTAGCTGGTATTGGATCAAGCTGACACTTCAGGTATCGATCTTCTGGACAGTGGTTTAATTTTGAACCAAAGTCGTTCTGCATGCGCTTTAACTTGGTATGACGGATGTGCAGACACATTGATGATCGATGTTTGGATTGTGTCTGGTATTTCACCTCATGCTGGATTTGCTTGACAGCTCTAGCGACCAGTCCATCTCTCGTTATAGGACAATGTACATTCTCCAACTTGCCCAACATTGTATTTTATTGTATTGTGTTTTATACAGTTCCAACAGGTCCAAAGACCCAGTAACAGGACTGATAACAAAATATAAGAACAATTAATACAAATAAATAATAAAAACAGTAAGAACAATAGTTATAATAAGGGTATAAAACCACACAATACCGACATTACTAACATAGCAAGCTAAGAGAGCATTATATATAGAAATGTTTTTGAACTACAGATCTGAAGGTATTGGCTCCAATAAATATATCACAAATGGGTTCAGTTAAATACAGTGCGTTAAAAGTAGTCATACATCTATTTAAAACTGAATATTTTCTAATGTTGATTCTGGTATTGGAAATTCTAAAAGGAGTGTGGTTTCTTAGAGATCTTGAAGGATATTGATATTGAATATTTCCTACCAGATAGGACGAATCTAGATGAGAGTGCACACACTTATGTTGAAAGATCAGATCTGCAACTTGCCTACGACGTTGAAGGGACGGTAGTCTAAAATGATGGCAAAGTGCAGGATAATTTTCATTGGAGTACTGTATTTTGGATTTGTAACATAGCTACTTAATAAATTTTGTTTTAACTCGTTCCATTTCGTCAATAAAAGTACGTTGCCATGGATTCCAAATAACACTGCAATAATCCAACTAGCTTCTGACCTCAGATATATACAAAGATCAAAAATCTTGTACATCGGTAAATGTTTGGCAAACACGCTTAATAAAACCACACATCTTAAAAGCTTTAGAGGCATTATGACTAATATGATCTTTAAAATCCAAATTACTATTCAATGTGACAACGAGACCTTTGACAGCAGTGACCCTGGATAGAAACTTGCTTAAGATGGCATAGTCAAAAGATAAGTATTTCTTTTTGTTAGTGAATGTTATTATGCAGCATTTGTCTGCATTAAGTTTGAGGTGACAGGTCTCACACCAGAGGCACACCCTGTCCAGATGCTTCTGCACCAACTGACAGTCGGTCACCGACGAAGTGATATTTTACACGAATCAACATGATTAGTGAGATCATATATATATATATATATATATATATATATATATATATATATATATATATATATATATATATATACAAGATATACAGAAGTGGGTCAATTTGTGAACCTTGTGGTACACCGGACAACACCGGCTTCAAGTCGAATGCTTCCCTTCGAGTACCACACGTTGTTTTCGGTTGAGAAGGTAGGACTGCAACCATTGTATGCATTGCCCAGAATGCCCATATGGTTTAAGCTTGTGAATTAATAGTGAGTGAGTGGCACACTGAGTCCAAGTAAACAGAATCAACTTGTTTCTTGTTGTCAATAGCTTCAGAAATGGAGTCCAAGTAACAAGCTAGGTTAGATACTGTGGTTCTACACTTCACAAATCCATGTTGGCTGCCCGAAATTGTGTTACGCACATGGTTATACAATGAGTCATACACCAGTTTCTCAAAAACTCTACTAAATAGTGGTAAAGGAGAGATAGGTCTGTGGTTACAGACATTTTGTTTGTATCCCTTCTTGTACACAGGAATAACATTTATACTATTAAAATAAGTTGGAAAAGTTCCACAGTTTAAGGACATATTAAAAGGTACAGTTAGTGGACCTGCCAATTATGTGGCAAATCATCTCTCAAGAGTAAATACTGTGGACTCCATCTCTCATCAGTAAATATCATGGCCTCCATCTCTTATGAGTAAATGCTGTGTATTCCATCTATCATGAGTAAATGCTGTCTACACCATCTCTCTTGAGTAAAACCTGTGTACTCCATCTCTTGTGAGTAAATACTGTGGACTCCATATCTCGTGAGTAAGTGCTATGGGCTCCACCTCTCATGAGTAATTGCTGTGAACTAGTGAAGAAGAAGAAGGAACAAAATCGATTACACGGAAAAGGAGGAGAGCAACAATTGCATATCTCTCATGTGTAAATGCTGTAGACTCCATTTGTTGTGAGTAAATACTGGGCATTCCATCTCTTATGAATAAATGAGTACATGTCGTGAACTCCATATCTTATTGGTAAATGCAGCTTACTCCAACTGTCATGAGTATATGTTGTGGACTCTATCTTTCTAGAGTAAATGCTGCGGACTCCATCTCTTGGGAGTAAAGTTTGTGGACTCCATATCCTGTGAGTAAGTGTGGAATCCATCTCTCATAAGTAAAAGCTGTCGACTCCATCTGTCATGAGTCAATGCTGTGTAATCCATCTCTCATTAATATATGCTGTATACTGCATCTCTCATGACTAACTGTTGTGAATTCCATCTCTCGTGGGTAAATGCTGTGGACACCACCTCTAATGAATATATGGTGTGGGCTAGTGATGAACAAGAATGGGAAACAAAAATCAACCACTGGTATATGTGCTAGCCTCACCCTGGACTACAAGGAAAAAGATGACAGCAACAATTCCATCCCTGATATGTAAATGCTTTGGACTCGTGAGTATATGCTGTTGACCCCATTTCTCATGAGGAAATGCTGTGGACTCCAACACTCATGTGAAGGTGTTATGTACTGCAACACTTATGGGTAAATACTGTGTACTGTATCTCTCGTGGGTAAATGCTTTGGACTCCATCTCTCATAAGTAAATGCCTCATACTCCATCTCTCATGAGTAAATTCTGCGTAATCTATCTACCAAGAATAAATGCTATGGACTCCATCTCTCATGTGTAAATGTCATATACTTCATCTCTCTTGAGAATATATTGTGGACTCCATCTCTCATAACTAAATGTCATGTACTTCATCTCTCTTGACAATATATTGTGGACTCCATCTCTCATAAGTAAATGTCATGTACTTCATCTCTCTTGAGAATATATTGTGGACTCCATCTCTCATAACTAAATGTCATGTACTTCATCTCTCATGAGAATATATTGTGGACTCCATCTCTCATAACTAAATGTCATGTACTTCATCTCTCTTGAGAATATACTGTGGACTCCATCTCTCATAACTAAATGTCATGTACTTCATCTCTCTTGAGAATATATTGTGGACTCCATCTCTCATAAGTAAATGTCATGTACTTCATCTCTCTTGAGAATATATTGTGGACTCCATCTCTCATAACTAAATGTCATGTACTTCATCTCTCTTGAGAATATATTGTGGACTCCATCTCTCATGTGTAAATGTCATGTACTTCATCTCTTGAGAATATATTGTGGACTCCATCTCTCATAAGTAAATGCTGTGTACGGGCCACAGGGAAAAGGGGAAGAGCAACAATAGCATCTATCATGTGTAAATGCTGTGGACTCCATATGTTTTCAGTAAATGCTGTGGGTTCCATCTCTTCTGAATAAATGCTGCGGATTCCTCCTCTCATGAGTGAATGCTTTGGTCGCCATCTCTTGACGGTCAATGCTGTGGACTTCATGTGTACATTGCCAAAAATTCTTATACAAGAAAATATTTCTTGAAACAAGAAAAGTTTCTTGAATTAAGAAAAAGTGTAGATATGTTTTCTTCATGAGTTCCAGATATGTGATTGTCTAAAGAAATTTTGTTGAATGAAGAAGATATTTCTTTCTGAAGAAAGATTTTAGATAAATATTCTTGATGCTAATGCTTTTTTTTAATTAAGAAAACATTTTCTTACTCAAGAAAAACATTTGAAATAAATATTCTAGATGAAGAAGTGTTTCTTGAGTTAATGCTGATTCCTCAAATGGTTCAATCCACTGTGAATCTGGTCATTTATGTCCAGATGTGTAGTGTGTGACTAGTTTAAGTAATGAAGCAGTTTAATAAAAAATGCCATTTTTTTTTAAATCATCGAAAGATTTGACTTGAGTAGTTAGATCTAGTAAGGATCAAAACAGTGGATATCCGAAGTTGTAATGCAATGCCGATCATGGGCGTTTTTCAGCATTTTGATTTTCACTTCACTTAATGCTTCAACAATTAATCAAGTAATTTAATAGTTTGTCTGATGATTTCACAAAAACTACATAAAAAATTTCACAAACAAGCTAGCATGTTGCAGTGGATACTAGGGAGCTTTGTTTTTTGGCCAAAAAATTATTTGAAATGAAACTAGCAAAAACAACAAATTGATTAAGCACCTTTAAAAAACAATTCTTTCTGAAGAAATAAATGTTAAATACATATTCTTTAAACGATTTTTTTGCAATTTGTGCACAGCAATATTTTCTTTTCACCCATAAATTTGTAATGTTATGCATATTGGTAAAGGAAACAATCTTGGCAAAGTAATAAGATGAAATGTGGCACATAATGCTATGTCAACAGCAGATGTGTATTAGTTGGACGTGTACAGGTTGGGTGAAAGTATTTCATCATAGAGGGGCTACACTATTGCTAGCATGTTCTGTGTTAATTGTTTGACTCAAACTTCATTAATTTTGATTTATTGATAAATAATGTCTGACTTGTCAACTGCGTGACAAGAAGGCCCTACACGGCTTTAAAACTGCCAGTGAATATAATTCAACATAAAACAGGCTTGTTATCAAATGCATGTCAATGCAAAGGCCATTTTCCAGGATCAGATTCACATTCAAATACAAATGTTTATGCATTATATATGCATCATAATTATATTAGCAAAGTTACATGTTCTAATATAAGCATCATTCAATGTAATACAACTATATACACCATGGTCTTACTTAAAAGGTGGATTTACAGGCCAGACAATGATTCTAAAATCTGCTGAGGATTCTGCTAACTACAGGTCAATATTTCAAAGTCTGACAAAGAGCATGTTTTGCAACTGTATTTACAATTCATACAATGTGAATGTTAATTTTATTAATGATGAATTTATTAATGAATTTGGGCATTTGAAATATAAAATGTTTGGGGGTTGCATTCAAATACATGCTCTCTGTTGAGTCTGGGTTAAATTAGGTATTCCACGAATAGAACAATTTTAATGTAAATGTTTGTGGTATGCAACCAAAAGCACTGAAAATGTAACGACTGCATTTGAATGTGCATGGCTACTGCATACTATCCAAAATGCGCATTCAAATGCATTTGCATTTGTTACCAAGTCTGCTACCAAATATTATTTAATAATGTAATATTACTAATTATCATTTTACTCAAATATTTTTTTATATATTATCAGATTACGATGTGAGTGAAATTTCCAACATAAGTTTTCGCTATCGACTCTTGGAGTAAAAGATATGTTGGTAAAATTGCATTAATTATTTCTGATGTACAGGTGCTTATGAACTACTAGAGCTAGGATACTATGTAAAATATCTGATCCAAGCATAATTTACAGTAATCAAGAACACATAAAATAAAAATGTATTAATCGGGTATTCAGCTTAAGTGTAATCTTTGTTCAGCACATTTTGATTTTAAAATATTGTCAGTGTGTGTGCTCTATAAATGTATGCCTCACATGAGATTTAGATTTAGGTCAGTCTCCTATGACATAACACTTCTGACACACATGCAGTGAGACCACACTCTCAGTACCCCAGTGGTCTCATTAAGGGTCTGCTAATGAGGGTTATGTTAGGGTCACCAGTTGGTTTCCACATCTGGATAATCTAGTACAAGTGTGGTAGTAGAAGCTGTGCTGCTTATAGTAGGAAATACATGACAAAGAAGACCTCTGGATGATTTGATTTGTATCCTGTTCGTTCCATTAGACAAAAGGTAAGAATGTTGTCCAGGCATATTATTTTATAGCAGTTTGACATGTGGCCCGGCCATGCAATAAACACAGTGAGTACAGTTTGTGTGCAGCAGCTGGGTTGTTTGAAAAATAGCAGTTTGCAGTTGTTATTATATTCAGTACTTTCAACTTGTCAACTTGATCATCAATAGAAATGAAAATGGTGCCCTCTTATAAGGTCATCCGATATGTAGATTTGGGCAGTGGGCAGGTCCAATGGACCTGTACGGGATGGAATAAGACGCTCCCGCCTCCACGAGTCTACCATGTATGGGTAAAATACGGAGATGTTAACATGACATCACAGGGCGGATGTCTTCCTCGATGAAATCAAAGGCCAGGACGGAAGGGCTCCAAGATGAGTTCAACGACCACGTTTTTAGGACCAAGGCGAGCCACATTTTTTGGTGTATATCGGCTGTGATCAACAAGCGTGGAGAGGGATGGGCTCCGCTAGGCTGTAAATCTGCCCTAGACACACCTTGATCATGAAAAGCAGTTTGAATCACATACCGGAACGGTCGCAGGACGGGTCAACAATGACCACGCATCCCGCCGTACAACAGGATGGGGGTGTTAAGTATGATACTGGTGCCCCTACCATCAAGACAGGTGGAAGAAACGACATCACCATCGGCACATGGAACGTCAAGACATTGAGAGCTTTGGTGAAACATCGACAGAAGAAGGACACAAGGTCTACTTCAGTGGCAAGGACAAACACGAACATGGCGTTGGGTTTCTTGTTCACAAAGACATCGTGAACACTGTCATGGGTTGTCGCCCTATCTCCAGCAGGATCATCACCATCCTCCTGAATGCAACTCCATTCAACATGACAGTTATACAAGTTTATGCCCCAACGTCTGATCATGACGACAGTGAGGTGGAAGATATCTATGGCCAGCTGCAAGAAGTAATAGAGGAGACGCCAAAGAAAGACAATCTTATTGTACTAGGAGACTGGAATGCAAAAGTGGGAAAAGATGCGCAGACCAACTGGCAAGACACTTGCGGACATTTTTGCAACGTGGAAACAAATGAGAGAGGTCACAGGCTCCTCGAATTTGCAATGTACAATGAGCTGATGTTGGCTAACACATTTGGCACACACAAAACATCTAGAAGATGGACTTGGCACAGCCAAGATTGAAAACATCACAATCAGATCGACTACATTTTGGTGAAACGGCTCTTTCACACTAGAGTGAACATTGTCAGGACACGAAGCTTTCCAGGAGCAGATATCGGAAGTGATCATGACTTGCTGATGACAACCTTTCACATTCGCCTGAAGAGGATCAGCGAACCAAAGCCAACAAGAATAAAATTTGACACCGAGAAACTTAAGGAACCTGATGTAGCAGAAGCATACAAAGCAATGATAGGAGGGAAATTTGCACCCCTTATCATAATGGATGACGAAGATACCGACGTGAACTTGCTGACCAACACCTTCAACAAAATAGTGACCGACACAGCCAGCGAGATCCTTGGAAAACACCGTCGGACAAAGAAACCATGGGTCACAGCGGACATCCTAGATCTCTGTGACAAAATAAGGGAATTGAAAAGGAGAAAATGTGATCCTGAAGGTGCAGCAAAATACAGAGAAGTCAACAAGAAGATCAAACAAGATATGAGAAGAGCAAAAGATAACTGGATAACAGAACAATGCTGTGAAATTGAAGATAGCTTGAGCAAGAACAACGGCACGAAGGCTTATCAAATAGTGAAAGACCTGACATCAGTGAAGAAAGGGATAGTTACCACTATCCAAGACAAATCAGGGAAATACCTGACAAAAGAACAGCAGATCCTCAATCGATGGGCAGCATATTGCTCAGAACTGTACAGCCACAACACCAACGGAGTCCCAGTAGTACTAAATTGTCCACAGACTACTGAAGAGGACGACTACCCTATTCTTCGTGAGGAAGTGGAGGCTGCAGTAAAGTCTCTGAAAAAAGGAAAGTTAGCTGGAATTGATAATATACCAGCAGAACTGGTTCAAGCTGGGGGAGAAGCTTTGATTACCACACTTACAACAATCTGCAGCAAGATCTGGCAGACAGGAGAATGGCCAACCCCATGGACTCAGTTACACTTTCCAAGAAAGGCAACCTACATATGTGCCAAAATTACAGAACAATCAGCCACCCGAGCAAAGTCATGTTGAAGATCCTACTCAAAAGACTCAAACCTCATGCTGAAGAGATCATCGCTGAAGAACAAGCGGGTTTTCGATCAGGGCGGAACACCAGAGAATAGATCTTCAACCTTAGGATCCTTTGCGAGAAATACCTTCGACATCCGCAAAGCCTGTATCATGTCTTCACAGATTTCAAGAAGGCCTTTGATAAGATATGGCATGCGGCTCTATGGGCAACCATGAGGAAGTACAACATTGGCTCCAAGTTTGACCGAACCATTGAAAACATATATGACAAAGCCACCAGTGCAGTAATCTTCAACGGCAGCATAGGAGACTGGTTTCGAACAACATTCGGAGTTCGACAAGGATGCTTACTATCACCAACGCTCTTCAACATTTTTCTGGAAAGGATCATGACTTTAGGAAACCATCAAGGCACTGTCAGCATTGGAGGCAGGGCAATCACCAACCTTCGTTTTGTTGACGACATCGACGGCTTAGCAGGAGATGAACAAGAACTAGCCAATATGGTGGAGCGCCTCGAGAAAACATCTACATCATACGGCATGGAGATCAGTGCCGAAAAGACCAAACTGATGACGAACAACACACAAGGCATCAGCACAGAGGTCAAAGTTAATGGACAGAGACTTTAGACAGTAAAAAGCTTCAGGTACTTGGGATCAATTATCACAGATGAGTGTTCCAAACCGGAGATACTTGCCAGGATTGCACAGACAACAACAGCACTAACAAGGTTGAAACCCTTATGGAACGACAGAAACATCACTGTGAGTTCGAAAATAAGGCTGATGCGCTCCCTTGTCATGTCCAGCTTTCTGTACGCTTCTGAAACATGGACCCTCTCAGCAGATCTACAGAAGAGGATTACAAGCCATGGAAATTAGATGCTTTCGGAAGATCTTGCGCATATCATACAAAGACCATTTTACTAACGAGGCTGTCCGCAACAAGATCAAACAAGCCATCGGACCATATGACGACCTTCTTACAACAGTTAAGAAGCGTGAACTGAAGTGGTACGGTCATGTATCACGATCATCTGGCCTTGGAAAGACCATCTTGCAAGGTACCGTAAGAAGGGGAGACGACGAGGTAGACAGAAGAAGAGGTGGGAAGACAACATCAAAGAGTGGACAGGAATGGAGTTCGCTGACTCCCAGAGGGCTGTCGAGAACAGGGAAACGTGCAGAGAGAGCTGGTTAGAAAGTCATCAATGGTGCCCCAACGATCCTTACGGGTTATGGTGAAATGAAGTTATTTAGGGGTAAAAGGGCTGTAATGTGTGTGTTTGTACTTTACTGTGCCAGTTATCCCCTCTTATAAGGTCACCCGTTCTGTAGAGGGTCAAGGGCTGTAATGAGTGTGTTTGTGTGCATTCGGTGTTTAAATCCGTGACGTTACATTTTACAATATATTGCCGTGAAATGACAACGACGAAGGTTTCTTAAATATCGGACAAAACATATTTTGGTTTGCTCTCTTATGCATATTACAGCACAGTAATTGTACACAATTCTTTGAACTATTTGACTAAGTGTATTTATAAAAATTATTAGTACTTTTTGTGACATAGTTATTTGTTGACTTTGTGTCACTTGCTCCATTTTGTCATTTTATAAATTAAGTTATTGACACAGAACATTTTTATGACATAGAGCAGCAAGTGCAATCAAATCACCCTTCAATAACTGCCCTTAAGAAACATTGATGCAGGTCTTATGACACAATTATGTTACCAGTTGTCGTAATCAATTGACATTTCAAGAATTAAGTAATGCTTTGATTTTTTTTATTTGGCAATGCTCAAAGTTCGGGCATGCGACCTTCTCCAGTTTTTATGTCAATAAGGTATAGCCGTTGCTATTTGTTGTTGTGCAGTAATTTGTAGTAGTTTCATGAATGTGTCACTCGCCAATTTGGGAGAAAAGATAATTAGACAGAACAGTTATAATTCAGCTGCAGTATGTTAAGGATCATGCAAATACGTTGATCATAAGACTTGTCGAACAATCTCAATCTGAAAGTTGAAATTCGTAATAGAAAAGATATAGTAACTACATTCCTATTAAACTAAGAAGTCATTACAAGTATCCCGGACAGTATACAGTAGCACTTTGGAACGTGTCCTATAAAATAACAATTTGAAATATAGACTGCTAAAATCACTCTCAGAAATAAAAATAAAATAACAAAATTAATGTTTCCACACTGTACATATATTATTCTTCTCGTTATCATACTTTAATTTTGTTATGCACATATGTACGAATATATCTAGACATTCAGCAAATTTAAGCTCAGTAGTTAGAGGCACCTGACAATATAACAAATGCCTTTACCCCTTAGCTTAGGTTTACTGCAAAGTTGCTCAGATATAACCATTTGCTAATTGGTTAAAATGTTAGGACATTCTGAGACACCACGTTTTTTACTTTCCTGAAAATTGGTTGATTTAACAAGGAATGAACTTACTGGGTATAAGAGCTGCAGACTGATTGCATGGCTGTCGCAATAACACGTGATGCTATTGGTCACACACTTACTCCCTTTTCTCATAATAAAACACTATTCCATTGTCACTTGCTCTTTTATGCTGTGTCATCTGTAGAACATCTGCCATCTAACAGGTTTTATTATGTTAAAATATGGCTTTTGGTCCCATCATTGTGATAGTTCCATCATTGTGATGGCAAAAATATCACTTGCTCCCTTTTGTAATTTTACGATAGTATGTTCCTTGATACTCTTCATTGCAATTTGCATTTTGTGGTAAGAAAATTGTCGTATTTTCAGAAATGATTGTTGACATGCAGTGATCAGTTTTTTTTTCTTTTTATAAGAAACATATTTAAATGAGAAAATGTTTCTTATTCCAAGAAAAAGTCTTTCAGAAGGTTTTTCTTTTTTTCAGAAAAATATTCTTACTAACGTGAAACATCCAAAATGACTACAAGAAAAATATTATTATTACATTTAAGAAAAAAGTTCTTGATTTACAAATTTTCTTCTGTGGTTCCCTAGAAAATAATTTAAGGAAAATGTTCTTGCTTTTTTACTTTATTGAAGAAAATGCTTTTCTTATTTCAGAAAAAAACATTTCTTAGATAAGAACATTTTTCTTGGATAAATAAGAATATATCTGTATAGCTTTCTCTTGAATTTAGAAACTATTTTCTTCAGCCAATAAAATTTTTTAATTAAATGTTTCTTAAATCACGAAACTCCCTAGAAAAATTGTCTTGTTTTAAGTTTTATTTTTATTAAAACAAGAAAATTATTTTTAGCAGTGTAGTTATAAAATGTTGTGGACTCCATCTCTCATGTGAACATGTTGTGAACTCCAACTCTCATTGGTAAATACTGTGTCCTACTTCCCTCAGGATTAAATGATTTGTGTTCCATCTCTCATGAATATATGCTGTGGACTACATCTCTCACGGGTAATTGCTGTGGCCTCCAACTCTCATAAATAAATGCTGTGTACTCCATATCTCAACAATAAAAGCTGTGGAACCCATATCTTGAGATTCAATGCTTTGAAATGCATCAGCCGAGAGAAAATGCTGTGGATTTCACCTCAGTTGTGAAAATGTTGTTAACTCCAACTCTAGTTGGGTAAATGCTGTGGGCTCCATCTCTCATAAGGAAATGCCACGTACTGCATCTCTTAAGAGTAAAAGCTACGTAATCCATCTCTCATGAGTATATACAGGGCACTCCATCTCTCAAGAATAAATGCTGTGTATTTGGAGTCAATGCTGTGGACTCCATATATCGTAAATGCTATTGACTCCATCTATCCTTAGTAAATGCTATGGACTAGTGATAAAGAAGAAGGGGAAACAGAACTCGACGATCGGTATATTTGTGTATATGTTGTGGACTCCACATTTTGTGAGTAAATGCTGTGGTTTCCATCTCTTCTGACTAATTGCTGTGTACTCTACGTCTTTTCCTTTGTACGCCATATCTTGAGAGTCAATGCTGTGAACTCCATGGGTCGTGATAAAATGCTGTGAACTCCATTTCTCAAGAGTGGACTTGTTGTAGTCCATCTCCCATATACAAATATTGTGAACTCCAAATCTTGCGAGAATATACTATTTACTCCATCTCTCAAGAGTAAATACTGTGGACTCCATCAAGAGTAAATGCTGTGGACTCCATATCTTGGGAGTCAATGCTGTGGACTCCAAATCTCGTACGTACTGTGGAATAGTGATGAAAAAGAAGGGGAAACAAAAATCAATGAAGGGGAAACAAAAATCAATGACCGGTATCATTGTCAGCCTCATTTTCAGATTACAGGAGAAGAGTAAATGCTCTGCGTTCCATATCCTATGAGTAAATGCTGTGGAGTTCACCTCTCATTAGTAAATGTTGTGAACTGCATCTCTAGTGAGTAAATGTTGTGAAATCAATCTCTCATAAGTAAATGCCGTGTACTTTGTCTCTCAGTAGTAAATGCTATGTACTCCTTCTTTCAAGAGTAAATGCTGTGTATTCCATCTCTCACGAGTAAATGTTGTGAACTGCATCTCTCATGACTAAATGCTGTGTACGGGCTACAGGGAAAAGGAGGAGACCAACAATTGCATCTCTCATTTGTAAATGCTGTGGACACCATATGTTTTCAGTCAATGCTGTCGGTCCCGTCTCTTCTGAGTAAATGCTGTGGACTTTTCCTCTCATGAGTAAAAGCTTTGGACGCCATCTCTTGACTGTCAATGGTGTGGACTCCATGTGTAGTGATAAAATGCTGTGGACTCCATCTCTGATATGAAAATATTGTGAATTCCTACTCTCATTGGTAAATACTGTGTGCTCCTTCTCTCATGATAAATGCTGTATGCTCCATCTCTCAGTACTAAATGCTGTGGACACCATCTGTCCAAAATATATGTTGTGGACCCCAGCTCTCATGTGAAAATGCTGTACACTCCATATGTTGTAAGTAAATGCTGTGGACTCCACCTCTCTTGAGTAATTGGTTTGGACTCCATCTCTTGAGAATGAATATTGTGGACGCCATGTGTCGTGAGAAAATGCTGTGTAGAATAATGGGAAAAAACGGTATATGTTCCTGCCTTACCCCGGACTACACGGAAAGGGACGAGAGCAACAATTCCATCTCTGATATGTAAATGATGTGGACTCCTTCTGTCGTGAGTAAATGTTGTGGAATCTATTTCTCGTGAGTAAATGCTGTGCACTCCATCGCTTATGAAAAAAAAAGCTGTGGTCTCCAACTCTCATGGGTAAATATTGTGGACTCCATGTCTCACGAGTAAATGCTGTGGACTCAATCTCTCATTAGTAAATACAGTGTATTCCATCTCTCTTGAGTAAATGTTGTGTACTCCATCTCTCATGAGCTCATGACTTAATATTTTAAAAATATTTTTTACAAAAATCGACGAACTGTAGTTATGCCAGCATCTATCCGGACAACAGAAAAAAGGATAAAAACAACAATTCCATATATCATGAGTAAATGTTGTTTACATCATCTGTCGTGAGTAAATACTACGAACTCCATCTCTCTTGATTAAATGCTGTGGACTCAGCATTTACCCAAGAGAGATGGTGTACTCGGCATTTCCTCATGAGAGATTGATTCCACAGCACTAACTTATTATAGATGTTGACCACATCTTGAGTGATACAGTCCACACCATTTACTCATGAGAGATGGAGTCCACATCATTTACTGATGAGTGTTGGAATCTACAGCTTTTTCTCACAAGAGATGGAACTCACAGAATATGCTTGAGGCTGTGGGTTCCATCCTTAAATTTTTTGAGTAAATGCTGTGTACGGGCTACAGGGAAAGGATGAGCGCATCAATTGCAACTCTCATTTGTAAATGCTGCAGATTTCATATGTTTTCAGTAAATGCTGTGGGTTCCATCTCTTCTGAGTAAGTGGTGTGGACTCCTCCTCTCATGAGTTAATGGTCTGGTCGCCATCTCTTCAAATCAATCTCGTGGTCTCCACGTGTAGTGATAATATAGTGTGCACTCCATCTCTCATAAGAAAATGTTGTGAATCCCAACTCTTATTGCTAAATAATGTTTGCTTCTTCCCTCATGATTAAATGCTGTGTGCTCCGTCTCTCAAGAGTAAATGGAGTGGACTCTTTCTTTCATGAGTAAATAATGTGTATTCCATATCTCGTCAATAAAAGCTGTGGAACCAATCCCTTGAGAGTCAATGCTTTGGACTGCATCAGTCATGAGAAAATGCTGTGGACGCCATCTCTCATTAATATATGCAGTGGACTCCATCTCAATGTGTAAATGCTGTTGACTCCATCTGTTGTGAGTAAATACTGGCCATTCCATCTCTTTTGAGTAAATGCTGTGGACACAACCTGTCATGAGTAAATGCAGTGGATTGCATATCTCCAGAGTAAATACTGAGAACCCCATTTTTCAGTAATTGCAGTGGACTCCATCTCTCGTGAGTGAATGCTATCTACACTATCTCTCATGAGTAAATGCTGTGGACTCCATCTCTTACAATCATATGTCGTGTGCTCCATATACAATGAGTAAATAGCGTGTTCTCCATCTCTCATTAGTAAATGCTGTTTAACCCATTTCTCATAAGTAAATACCGTGTTCTCCATTTATCAGCAGTAAATTGTGTGGACTCCAACTCTTTTGAGTGCATATCTTGAACTACATCTCTCATTGGCAAATGCAGTTTACTCCAACTGTCATGAGCATATGTTGTGGACTCCATCTTTCTAGATTAAATGCTGCGGACTCCATATCTCACGAGTAACTGCTTTGGACTCCATCTCTTGACATTGAATACTGTGTAATCCATCTCTCAAGAGTAAATGCTGTTTACTCCTTCTCTCATAAGCACATGTTGAGTACTCCTTATCTAATGAGTAAATGCTGTGTATTCCTTATGATGTTGGTTTCACCTGTTGGCGTAAATGCTGTGGAGGCCACTTCTCATGAGTAAATGCTGGGGACCCCATCCCTCATGAGTCAATGCTGTGGACTTCATCTCTCATGAGATAAAACCGTGAATTCCATGTATCTTGGGTAAATGTTGTGTACTCCATCTATCATGAGTATATTTTGTGGAATCCATGTTAAAATATTGTCAACTCCAAATCTCGAGACAAAATGCTACCTACTCCGTCTCTCTTGAGTAAATACTTCATCTCTTGAGAGTCAATGCTTTGGACTGCATCAGTCGTTACAAAATGCTGTGGACTCCATCTCTTGAAAATCAATGCTATGGACGGACTCCATATCTTGTCAGTAAGTGTGGACTCCATCTCTCATGAGTAAATGCTGTGTATACCATCTCTAATGTGTAAATGCTGTAGATTCCATATGTTGTGAGTAAATACTGGCCATTCCATCTCTTTTGAGTAAATGCTGTGGACACCACTTGTCTTGAGTAAATGCAGTAGATTTCATCTCTCCAGAGTAAATGCTGAGAACCCCAATTTTTATTAATTGCAGTGGACTCCATCATTCGTGAGTAAATACTATATACACCATCTCTGATGAGTAAATGCTGTGAACTCCATCTTTTAAGAGTAAACGCTGTTTACTCCTTCCCTCATAAGTACATGACGTGTACTCCTTCTCTCATGAGTAAATGCTATGTACTCCGTATAGTGTCGGTTTCACCTCTTTTGAGTAAATGCTGTGGATACCACTTCCCATGAGTAAATTCTATGGAACCCATCCTCATCAGTCAATGCTGTGCTTCATCTCTCATGAGAAAAAACCGTGTACTCCATGTATCTTGCTTAAATGTTGTGTTAGTCAAAAGTACATTCTGTGAAATCCATCTCTCATGAGTATATGCTGTATTTTTAACCTCTCAAAAATAAATTATGTTTACCCCATCTCAAATGAGTAAATATTGTTAACGCCATCTGCATTCGTAAATTCTGTTGGTGCATCTTTAATTAGTATATGCTGTGGACACCATATCTTATGAGTAAATGCTGTGAAACCCATCTCTCAAGAGTAAAGGTTGTGGACGCCAACTCTTATGAGTAAATATTGTAATCTCCATCTCTCGTGAGTAAATGTTGTGTACTCCATCTGTCAAGATTAAATGTTGTATACACAAACTCTAAAGTGTAACTGGTGTGGTCTCCATTTCTGATGAGTAAATGCAATGGACCCCATTTCTCATTAGTACATTCTGTGTACTCCATCTCTCATGAGTAATTGATGTGAAATCCATCTCTAATGAGTAAATATCATATACTAGATCTTTTATTAGTAAATGTTGTGTACTCGGTCTCTCAAAAGTATATTTTGTGGACTCCATCTCTCAAGGGAAAATGTAGTGGACTCCAAATCTTGGAAGTCAATGCTATGGACTCCATATCTTTTTAGTAAGTGTGGACACCATCTCTTGAGAGTCAATACTTTGGACTGCATCAGTCGTAAAAAAATGCTGTGGATTCCATCTCTTGGAAATCAATGCTATGGACTCCATATCTGATGAGTAAATGCTGTGTTTACCATCTCTCATGTGTAAATGCTGTAGACTCCATATGTTGTGAATAAATACTGGCCATTCCATCTCCATGTTGTGAATAAATACTGTGGAGGCCACCTCTCATGTGTAAATATTGTGGACCAAATCCCTCATGAGTCAATGCTGTGCTTCATCTCTCATTACAAAAAAACGTGTACTCCATATATCTTGAGTAAATGTTGTATACTCCATCAATCATGAGTAAATTCTGTGGAATCCATGTGAAAATATTGTCAACTCCAAATCTCTTGACAAAATTCTACCTACTCCGTCTCTCATGAGTAAATGTATTAGACACCATATCTAATAAATGAATACTTTCTACTCCAAATCTCAGGAGTAAATACCGTGTCCTCCATCTCCCATAAGTAAATGTTGTTGACTCCAAATCTTTGAAGTCAATGCTATGGACTCCATATCTTTTCAGTAAATATGGACACCATCTCTTGAGAGTCAATGCTTTGGACTACATCAGTCGTTACAAAATGCTGTGGACTCCATCTCTTGGAAATCAAAGCTATGGACTCCATATCTTGTCAGTAAGTGTGGTCTCCATCTCTGATGAGTAAATGCTGTGTTTTCCATCGCTCATGTGAAAAATGCTGTAGATTCCATCTGTTGTGAGTAAATACTGGCCATTCCATCTCTTATGAGTAAATGCTCTGGATACCACCAGTCATTAGTACATGCAGTGGATTGCATCTCTCCAGAGTAAATGCTGAGTACCCCATTTTTCATTAATTACAGTGGATTTCATCTCTCGTGAATAAATGTCGTGTGCTTCATATATAATGAGTAAATATCGTGTTGTCCACTTCTCATTATTAAATTGTGTGTGCTCCATCTCTAATTAGTTAATACCGTTTTCACCATTTCTCATCAGTAAATTTTTTGCACTCCATCTCTCTTGAATAATTGATGTGAAATTCATCTCTAATGAGTAAATATCGTATATTCGATCTTTTATAAGTAAATGTTGTGTACTCTGACTCTCATGAGTATATTTTTTGGACTCCATCTCTCAAAAGAAAATGCTGTGGACTCCATATCTTGGAAGTCAATGCTAAGGACTCCATATCTTTTCAGTAAATGTGGACACCTTCTCTTGAGAGTGAATGCTTTGGACTGCATCAGTCGTTAGAAAATGCTGTGGACTCCATCTCTTGGAAATCAATACAATGGACTCCATATATTTTCAGTAAGTGTGGACACCATCTCTGATGAGTAAATGCTGTGTTTTGCATCTATCTTGTGTAAATCCTGTAGACTCCATCTGTTGTGAGTAAATTCTGGCCATTCCATCTCTTATGAGTAAATGCTGTGGATACCACCTGTCATTAGTAAATGCAGTGGACTCCATCTCTCGTGAGTAAATAATATATACACCATCTCTCATGAGTAAATGCTGTGGACTTCATCTCTCATAATTAACTGTCGTGTGTCCATATATCAAGAGTAAATATATTTTTGTCTCCATCTCTCATTAGTAAATGCTGTCTACCCCATTTCTCATTAGTAAATACCGTGTTCTACATTAAATGCCGTGTACTCCATCTCTCATTAGAAAATACCGTGTTCTACATTACTCATCAGTAAATTGTGTGGACTCCATCTCTTATAAGAACAAATCTTGAACTCCATCTCTCATTGGTAAATGCAGTTTACTCCAACTGTCATGAGTATATGTTGTGGATTCCATCTTTCTAGACTGAATGCTGCGGACTCCATCTCTTGTGTGTAAATGTTGTGGACTCCATATCTCACGAGTAACTGCTTTGGAATCCATCTCTTGACATTGAATAATGTGTATTCCATCTCTCAAGAATAAACGCTGTTTACTCCTTCTCTCATGTGTAAATGCTGTGCATTCCATCTCCCCAGATTAAATGTTGTGTACACAATCTTTACAATGTAACTGGTGTGGACCCCATTTCTGATGAGTAAATGCAGTGGATTCCGTTTCTCATCAGTAAATGTTGTGTACTCCATCTCTCATGAGTAATTTATGTGAAATCCATCTCTAATGAGTAAATATCATATTCGCGATCTTTTATAAGTAAATGTTGGGTACTCGGTCTCTCATGAGTGTATTTTGTGGACACCATCTCTTGAGAGCCAATGCTTTGGACTGCATCAGTCGTTAGAAAATGCTGTGGACTCCATCTCTTGGAAGTCAATGCTATGGACTCCATATCTTTTCAGTAAGTGTGGACACCATCTCTTGAGAGTCAATGCTTTGGACTGCATCAGTCGTTACAAAATGCTGTGGACTCCATCTCTTGGAATCTTGGAAATCAAAGCTATGGACTTCGTATATTGTCAGTAAGTGTGGTCTCCATCTCTGATGAGTAAATGCTGCGTTTTCCATCTCTCATGTGTACATGCTGTATACTCCATCTGTTGTGAGTAAATACTGGCCATTCCATCTCTTATGAGTAAATGCTGTGAATACAACCAGTCATTAGTAAATGCAGTGGATTGCAGCTCTCCAGAGTAAATGCTGAATACCCCATTTTTCGTAAATAAATATCGTGTGCTTCATATATAATGAGTAAATATCGTGTTCTCCATCTCTCGTTATTAAATTCTGTGCACTCCATCTCTCATTAGTAAATACCATTTTCTCCATTTCTCTTCAGTAAATTGTGTGGACTCCATCTCTTATGAGTACATATCTTGAACTCCATATCTCATTGGTAAATGCAGTTTACTCCAACTGTCATGAGTATATGTTGTGGACACCATCTCTTGTGAGTAAATGTTGTGGACTCCATATCTCACGAGTAACTGCTTTGGACTCCATCTTTTGATATTGAATATTGTGTACTTCATCTCTCAAGAGTAAACGCTGTTTACTCCTCCTCTCATTAGTACATGTCGTGTACTCCTTCTCTCATGAGTAAATGGTTTGTACTCCGTATAGTGTGGGTTTGAACTCGTTTGTGTAAATGCTTTTGAGGCCACCTCTCATGAATAAATGCTGTAGACCCCATCCCTCATGAGTCAATGCTGTGGGCTTCATCTCTCATGAGAAAAAACTTGTACTCCATGCATCTTGAGTAATGTTTTTGTACTACATCTATCATCACTAAATTCTGTGGAATCCTTGTGAAAATATTGTCAACTCCAAATCTCGTGACAAAATATTACCTACTCCGTCTCTCATGAGTCAAAGCTGTGGACTCCATATATCATAAATAAATGCCTTCTACTCCATATCTCATGAGTAAATACCGTGGCCGCCATCTCCCATGAGTAAATGCTGTGTGCCCAATCTCTCAAGAGTACATTCTGTGGAATCCATCTCTCATGACTATGCTGTATTTTCCAACTCTCAAAAATAAATGCTGTTTACCCCATCTCAAATGAATAAATCTTGTAAACTCCATCTCTCATTCGTAAATTATGTTGGTGCATCTCTCATTAGTATATGCTGTGGACACCATATCTCATGAGTAAATGCTGTGAAACCCATCTCTCAAGAATAAAGGCTGTGGACGCCATTTCTTTTGAGTTTTCATCTCTCATGAGTAAATGCTGTGTACTCCATCTCTCAAGATTAAATGTTGTGTACACAATCTCTGAAGTGTAACTGGTGTGGTCTCCTTTTCTGATGAGTAAATGCAGTGGACTCCATTTCTCATCAGTAAATTCTGTGTACTCCATCTCTCATGAGTAATTGATGTGAAATCCATCTCTAATAAGTAAATATCATATACTCAACCTTTTATCAGTAAATATTGTGTACTCGGTCTTTCATTAGTATATGTTGTTGACCCCATATCTCAAGAGAAAATGCGGCCACCATCTCTTGAGAGTCAATGCTTTGGACTGCATCAGTCGTTTCAAAATGCTGAGGACTCTATCTGTTGTGAGTAAATACTGGCCATTCTATCTCTTATGAATACATGCAGTGGACTCCATCACTCACGAGAGTAAATCCTATGGAGTCCATCTCCATTAATAAATGCCTTTTTCTCAATCTATCATTGGGTAAATGCTGTGTACTTCATCACTTAAGAGTTAATGCTGTGGACTCCATCGCTTATAAGAAAATGTCATGTATTCGATATCTGAGGAGTAAATACTGAGTACTAGATTTCTTATGAGTATATGTTGTGGACATCGTCTCTCGTGAGTAAATACTATGTTCTCCATCTCCCATTAATAAATGCTGTGTACTCCTCCTCTCAAGAGTATATGCTGTGGAATCAACATCTAATGAGTGTATGCTGTGTATGTAATCTCTCAAGAATAAGAGCTGTGTATACCATCTTTAATGAACATATGCTGTGGATACCATCTCTCATGAGTAAATTCTGTGTACCCAATCTCTCATAAGTATATGTCGTGTACTCCATCTCTCATGAATAAATGCTGTGTGATCCACCTACCAAGAATAAATGCTGTGGATTGGTAATTGGTGTGGACTAGTGATGAAGAAGAAGGGGAATAAAAAATCAAGGACCGGTTTCGTTGCCAGCCTCACCCCGGACTGTGGGAAAGGAAGCAGCGCAATAATTGCATATCTTATTTGTAAATGCCTTGTACTCAATCTGTCATTGGGTAAATGCTGTGTACTTCATCAATTAAGAGTAAATGTTGTGGATTCCATCGCTCATGAGGATATGTCATGTACTCGATCTCTTTGGAGTAAATACTGTGTTCTCAATTTCTTATGGGTATATGTTGTGGACTCCGTCTCTGATGAATAAATACCATGTTCTCAAACTAACATTACTAAATGCTGTGTACTACATCTCTCAAGAGTAAATGCTGTGGAAGCCATCTGTCATGAATATAGGCTGTGTATTCCATCTCTCAAGAATAAATGCTGTGTATACCATCTCTAATGAGAAAATGTTGTCTTGGGTAAATGTTCTGAACTCTATCTCTCATTCGTAAATTTTGTTGGCTACATCTCTCATTAGTGTATGCTGTGGACACGATCCCTGATGAGTAAATGCTATGAACTCCATCTCTCAAGTGTAAATGTTGTGGACGCCATCTCTCATCAGTAAATACTGTATCCTCCATCTCTCATGAGTAAATGGTGTGTACTCTACCTCTCAAGAATAAATGCTGTGTACACAATCTCTCATCAGTAAATGCAGTGGACTCCATCTCTCGTGAGTAAATGCTCTTTACCCCACCTCTTATGAGTATATGTCGTGTACTCCTTCTCGCATGAGTAAATGCTGCGTAATCTATATACCAAGAATATATACAGTGGACTTCATTTGTCATGTGTAAATGTCATGTACTTCACCTGTCTTGAGAATATATTGTGTGCTACATATCTCAATGCTGTGTACGGGCTACAGGAAAATAAGGAGAGCAAAAATAGCATCTATCATGTGAAAATGCTGAGGACTCCTTCTTTCAAGAGCACATAAAGTGTACTCCATATCGCGTCAATAAAATCTGTGGAACCCATCTCTTGAGAGTTAATGCTTTGGACTTGATCAATCATGAGAAAATGCTGCTGAAGCTATCTCTCATCAATATATGTAGTTGATTCCATCAGTCACGAGGGAAAATCCTATGGAGTCCATCTCTCATCAATAAATGCCTTTTTCTCAATCTATCATTGGGTAAATGCTGTGTACTTCATCACTTAAGAGTTAATGCTGTGGACTCCATGTTTTATAACATAATGTGATGTTTTCGATCTGTGAGGAGTAAATACTGTGTACTCGATTTCTCATGAGCATATGTTGTGGATTCCGTCTATCATGAGTAAATACCATGTTCTCAATCTCCCATTAGTAAATGCAGTGTACTTCTCCTCTCACGAGTATATGCTGTGGAATCGATATTTAATGAGAGTATGCTGTGTATTGAATCTCTCAAGAATAAACCTTGTGTACACCAACTCTAATGAGTAAATGTTGTGGACTCCATCTCTCATTCTTTAATTATGTTGGCTACATCTCTCATGACCATATGCTGTGGACACCGTCTCTCATAAGTAAATGCTGTGGACTCCAACTCTAATGAGAAAATGTCACTCGATCTTTTATAAGTAAACGCTGTGTACTCCGTCACTGATGAGTATATTTTGTGGACTCCATCTTTCTAAAGAAATTGCTGTGGACCCCATATTTTTCAGTAAGAGTGTACACCATCTCTCATGAGCATTTGCTGTGGACATCATCTCTCATGAGTAAAAGCTGTGTACCCCATCTCTCATGAGTATATGTCGTGTACTCCTTCTCTCATGAACAAATGCTGTGTAATCCATCTACCAAGAATAAATGCTGTGGATTCCATCTCTCATGTGTACTTGTCATGTACGTCATCTCTCGTGAGAATATATTGTGGAATCCATCGCTCCTGAGCAAATGCTCTGTACGGGCTACAGGGAAAAGGAGGAGAGCAACAGTAACATCTATAATGTGTAAATGCTGTGGACTCCTTCTTTCAAGAGTAAATAATATGTACTCCATATCTCGTCAATAAAAGCTGTGGAACCCTTCTCTTGAGAGTAGACGATTTGGACTGCATTAGTCATGACAAAATACTGTTGACGCCATCTCTCATGAATATATGCAGTGGACTCCATCTCTCACGTGTAAATGCTGTGGCCTCGAACTCTCGGGAATAAATGCTATGTACCCCACATCTTTTGCGAGAATGTTGCTAACTCCAACTCTAATGGGTAAATGTTTTGGGTTCGATCTCTCATAAGGAATTCTCGCATACTCCATCTCTCAAAAGTAAATGCTACAAAATCCATCTCTCATGAGTATATACAGTGTATTCCATCTCTCAAGAGAAAATGCTGTGTATTCCATATATTGAGAGTCAATGCTGTGGACTCCGTAGTGATGAAGAAGAAGGGGAAACAAAAATCAATGACCGGTTTCGTAGCCAACCTCATCCCGGACTAAAGGGGATGCTGTGTACTCCATCTTCCATGAGTATATGCTGTGTATTCCATCTCTCAAGATTAAATGCTGTGTATACCATCTCTAACGAGTAAATGATGTGGATTCCGTCTCTCATTCGTAAATTCTGTTGGCTACATCTCTCATGAGAATATGCTGTGGACACCATCTCTGATGAGTAAACGCTGTGAACTCCATCTCTCAAGAGTAAATGTTTTGGACGCAATCTCTCATAAGTAAATACCGAATTCTCCATCTGTCATGAGTAAATGCTGTGTACTCCATCTCTCAAGATTAAATACTGTGTACTCAATATCTCATCAGTAAATGCAGTGGACTCCATATCACATGAGTAAATGATGTGTACCCCCATCTCTCATGAATATATGTCGTTTACTCCTTCACTCATGAATAACTGCTGTGTAATCCATCTACCAAAAATAAATGCTTTGGACTCCAACTATTGTGGGTAAATATGATGTACTCCATCTCTCAAGATTAAATGCTGTGGACGCATTCTATCATGAGTAAATGTTATTGACTCCGTCTCTCCTTAGTAAATGGTGTGGATTAATGAAGAAGAAGAATGGGAAACAAAAAACAATGACCGGTATCGTTGCCAGCCTCACATCGGACTGCAGGGAAAGAAAGGAGCGCAACAATTGCATCTCTCATGTGTAAATGCTGTGGACTCCATCTCTCTTCAGAAAAAGCTGTGAACTCCATTTCTTGAGTGTCTATACTGTGGACTCCATCTATATTAAGTAAATTATGTGGGCTACATTTTTTACTAGTAAACGTTGTTCAATCCATATCTCAAGAGAGTAAATGCTGTGGACCCTATCACTCCTACTGTAACTCCTATGGACTCCATATGTCATAAATAAATGCCTTGCACTCCATCTGTTAATGGATAAATGCTGTGTACTTCATCATTTAAGAGTAAATATTGAGGACTCCACCATTCATGAGAAAATATCTTGTATTCGATCTCTTTGGGGTAAATACAGTGTACTCAATTTCTCATGAGTGTATGTTATGGACTCCGTCTCTCATAAGTAAATATCATGTTCTCAATCTCACATTAATAAATGCTGTGTACTACATATCTCAAGAGTAAATGCTGTGGAGGCCATCTCTCATGAGTGTAGCCTGTTTATTCCATCTCTCAAGATTAAATGCTGTGTATACCATCTCTAACGAGTAAATGATGTGGATTCCGTCTCTCATTCGTAATTTCTGTTGGCTACATCTCTCATGAGAATATGCTGTGGACACCATCTCTGATGAGTAAATGCTGTGAACTCCATCTCTCAAGAGTAAATGTTGTGGACGCAATCTCTCATAAGTAAATACCGAATTCTCCATCTGTCATGAGTAAATGCTGTGTACTCCATCTCTCAAGATTAAATACTGTGTACTCAATATCTCATCAGTAAATGCAGTGGACTCCATATCACATGAGTAAATGATGTGTGCCCCCATCTGTCATGAATATATGTCGTGTACTCCTTCACTCATGAATAAATGCTGTGTAATCCATCTACCAAAAATAAATGCTGTGGACTCCATCTCTCATGTGTAATTGTTATGTACGTCATCTCTCTTGAGAATATATTGTGGACTCCATCGCTATTGAGCAAATGCTGTGTACGGGCTACAGGGAAAGGGAGGAGAGCATCAGTAACATCTATAATGTGTAAATGCTGTGGACTCCTTCTTTCAAGAGTAAATAATATGTACTCCATATCTCGTCAATTAAAGCTGTGGAACCCATCTCTTGAGAGTAAACGATTTGGAATGCAAAAGTCATGACAAAATGCTGTTTACGCCATCTCTCATGAATATATGCAGTGGACTCCATCTCTCACGTGTAAATGCTGTGGCCTCGAACTATCGGGAATAAATGCTATGTACCCCACATCTTTTGCGAGAATGTTGCTAACTCCAACTCTAATGGGTAAATGTTTTGGGTTCGATCTCTCATAAGGAATTCTCGCGTACTCCATCTCTCAAAAGTAAATGCTACAAAATCCATCTCTCATGAGTATATACAGTGTATTCCATCTCTCAAGAGAAAATGCTGTGTATTCCATATCTTGAGAGTCAATGCTGTGGACTCCGTAGTGATGAAGAAGAAGGGGAAACAAAAATCAATGACCGGTTTCGTAGCCAACCTCATCCCGGACTAAAGGGGATGCTGTGTACTCCATCTTCCATGAGTATATGCTGTGTATTCCATCTCTCAAGATTAAATGCTGTGTATACCATCTCTAACGAGTAAATGATGTGGATTCCGTCTCTCATTCGTAAATTCTGTTGGCTACATCTCTCATGAGAATATGCTGTGGACACCATCTCTGATGAGTAAATGCTGTGAACTCCATATCTCAAGAGTAAATGTTGTGGACGCAATCTCTCATAAGTAAATACCGAATTCTCCATCTGTCATGAGTAAATGCTGTGTACTCCATCTCTCAAGATTAAATACTGTGTACTCAATATCTCATCACTAAATGCAGTGGACTCCATATCACATGAGTAAATGATGTGTGCCCCTATCTCTCATGAATATATGTCGTGTACTCCTTCACTCATGAATAAATGCTGTGTAATCCATCTACCAAAAATAAATGCTGTGGACTCCATCTCTCATGTGTAATTGTTATGTACGTCATCTCTCTTGAGAATATATTGTGGACTCCATCGCTCCTGAGCAAATGCTGTGTACGGGCTACAGGGAAATTGAGGAGAGCAACAGTAACATCTATAATGTGTAAATGCTGTGGACTCCTTATTTCAAGAGTAAATAATATGTACTCCATATCTCGTCAATAAAAGCTGTGGAACCCATCTCTTGAGAGTAAACGATTTGGACTGCAAAAGTCATGACAAAATGCTGTTTACGCCATCTCTCATGAATATATGCAGTGGACTCCATCTCTCACGGGTAAATGTTGTGGCCTCCAACTCTCGTGAATAAATGCTATGTTCCCCACCTCTCTTGTGAAAATGTTGCTATCTCTATCTCTAATGGGTAAATGTTGTGGGTTCCATCTCTCATAAAGAATTCTCGCGTACTCCATCTCTCAAAAGTATATGCTACGTAATCCATGTCTCATGAGTATATACTGTGTATTCCATCTCACAAGAGAAAATGCTGTGTGTTCCATATCTTGGGAGTCAGTGCTGTGGACTCCATATCTCGGAAATGCTGTGGACTCCTTCTCTCCTTTGTAAGTGTTGTGGATTATTGGTGAAGATGAAGGGAAATAAAAATCGACGTTTACTCCATACGTTGTGAGTAAACGTTGTTGACTCGACCTCTCATGAGTAACTGCTTTGAATTCCATCTCTTGAGATTGAATATTGTGGACGCCATCTGTCGGGAACAAATGCTTTGGACTCCAACTATTGTGGGTAAATATGATGTACTCCATCTCTCAAGATTAAATGCTGTGGACGCATTCTATCATGAGTAAATGTTATTGGCTCCGTCTCTCCTTAGTAAATGGTGTGGATTAGTGAAGAAGAAGAAGGGGAAACAAAAAACAATGACCGGTATCGTTGCCAGCCTCACATCGGACTGCAGGGTAAGAAAGGAGCGCAACAATTGCATCTCTCATGTGTAAATGCTGTGGACTCCATCTCTCTTCAGAAAAAGTAATTAAGTAAATTATGTGGGCTACATTTTTTACTAGTAAACGTTGTTCAATCCATGTCTCAAGAGAGTAAATGCTGTGGAGTCTATCGCTCCCTACTGTAAATCCTATGGACTCCATATGTCATAAATAAATGCGTTGCACTCCATCTGTTAATGGATAAATGCTGTGTACTTCATCATTTAAGAGTAAATATTGAGGACTCCACCATTCATGAGAAAATATCTTGTATTCGATCTCTTTGGGGTAAATACAGTGTAATCAATTTCTCATGAGTGTATGTTATGGACTCCGTCTCTCATGAGTAAATATCATGTTCTCAATCTCAGATTAATAAATGTTGTGTACTACATCTCTCAAGA
The DNA here is from genome assembly GCA_963662155.1 of Lamellibrachia columna. Classification (NCBI taxonomy): domain Eukaryota; kingdom Metazoa; phylum Annelida; class Polychaeta; order Sabellida; family Siboglinidae; genus Lamellibrachia; species Lamellibrachia columna. The sequence goes on from OY759262.1 coordinate 67,641,105, forward strand.
ATAAATGCTGTGGAGGCCATCTCTCATGAGTATAGCCTGTTTATTCCATCTCTCAAAATTAAATGCTGTGTATACCGTCTCTAATGAGTAAATGTAGTGGACTACATCTGTCTTGAGTAAATGTTCTGAACTCCATCTCTTATTCGTAAATTATGTTGGCTGCATCTCTCATGAGTATATGCTGTGTACACCATCCGTGATGAGTAAATGCTATTAGAGTAAATGCTGCGGACTCCATATCTTGTAAGTAAATGTTGTGTACTCCATATCTCACGAGTAACTGCTTTGGACTCCATCTCTTCACATTGAATACTGTGTACTCCATCTCTCAAGAGTAAACGATGTTTACTTCTTCTCTCATGAGTACATGTCGTATACTCTTTCTCTCAGGAGTATATGCTGTGCTTACCTTCTCTCAAAATTAAATGCTGTGTACCCCATCTCTCATGAGTATATGTCGTGTACTCCTTCTCTCATGAATAAATACTGTGTAATCCATCTACCAAGAATAAATGCTGTGGATTCCATCTCTCATGTGTACTTGTCATGTACGTCATCTCTCTTGAGAATATATTGTGGAATCCATCGCTCCTGAGCAAATGCTGTGTATGGGCTACAGGGAAAAGGAGGAGAGCAACAGTAACATCTATAATGTGTAAATGCTGTGGACTCCTTCTTTCAAGAGTAAATAATATGTACTCCATATCTATACAGTGTATTCCATCTCGCAAGAGAAAATGCTGTGTATTCCATATCTTGAGAGTCAATGCTGTGGACTCCGTAGTGATGAAGAAGAAGGGGATACAAACATCAATGACCGGTATCGTAGCCAGACTCAACCCGGACTACAGGGGATTATTTGTGCTCCATCTCTCATGAGTATGTGCTGTGTATTCCTTCTCTCAAGATTAAATGCTGTATATACCATCACTAATAAGTAAATGTTGTGGACTTCCGTCTCTCATTCGTAAATTCGGTTGGCTGCATCTCTCATGAGATTATGCTGTGGAAACCATCTCTGATAAGTAAATGCTGTGAAGTCCATCTCTCAAGATTAAATGTTGTGGACGCCATCTCTCATAAGTAAATAACGTATTCTCCATTTTCCATGAGTAAATGTTGTGTACTCCATCTCTCAAGATTAAATGCTGTGTACCCAATATCTCATCAGTAAATGCAGTGGACTCCATATCTCATCAGTAAATGCTGTACACCCCCAACTCTCATGAATATATGTCGTGTACTCCTTCACTCATGAATTAATGTTGTGTAATCAATCTACCAAAAATAAATGCTGTAGACTCCAACTCTCATGTGTATTTATCATGTACGTCATCTCTCTTGAGAATATATTGTGGATTCCATCTCTCATGAGTAAATGCTGTGTACGGGCTAGAGAAAAAAGGAGGATAGCAACAACAGCATATATCATGTGTAAATGCTGTGGACTCCTTTTTCAAGAGTATATAATGTGTACTCCATATGTCTTCAATAAAAGCTGTGGAACCCATCTCTTGAGAGTAAACGATTTGGACTGCAAAGGTCATGACAAAATGCCGTTGACGCCATCTCTCATGAATATATGCAGTGGACTCCATCTCTCACGGGTAAATGTTGTGGCCTCCAACTCTCGTGAATAAATGCTATGTTCCCCACCTCTCTTGTGAAAATGTTGCTATCTCTATCTCTAATGGGTAAATGTTGTGGGTTCCATCTCTCATAAAGAATTCTCGCGTACTCCATCTCTCAAAAGTATATTCTACGTAATCCATGTCTCATGAGTATATACTGTGTATTCCATCTCACAAGAGAAAATGCTGTGTGTTCCATATCTTGGGAGTCAATGCTGTAGACTCTATATCTCGTAAATGCTGTGGACTCATTATCTCCTTTGCAAGTGTTGTGGATTATTGGTGAAGATGAAGGGAAATAAAAATCGACGTTTACTCCATACGATGTGAGTAAACGTTGTTGACTCTCATGAGTAACTGCTTTGGATTCCATCACTTGAGATTGAATATTGTGGGCGCCATCTGTCGGGAACAAATGCTTTGGAGTCTAACAATTGTGGGTAAATATGATGTACTCCATCTCTCAAGATTATATGCTGTGGACGCATTTTCTCATGAGTAAATGTTATTGGCTCCGTCTCTCCTTAGTAAATGATGTGGATTAGTGAAGAAGAAGAATGGGAAAAAAAAATCAATGACCGGTATCGTTGCCAGCCTCACCTCGGACTGCAGGGAAAGAAAGGAGCGCAACAATTGCATCTCTCATGTGTAAATGCTGTGGACTCCATCTCTCTTCAGAAAAAGCTGTGGACTCCATATCTTGAATGTCTATACTATGGACTACATCTATATTAAGTAAATTATGTGGGCTTCATTTTTTACTAGTAAACGTTGTTCAATCCATATCTCAAGAGAGTAAATGCTGTGGAGTCTATCGCTCCCTACTGTAAATCCTATGGACTCCATATGTCATAAATAAATGCCTTGCACTCCATCTGTCATTGGATAAATGCTGTGTACTTCATCATTTAAGAGTAAATATTGAGGACTCCACCATTCATGAGAAAATATCTTGTATTCGATCTCTTTGGGGGTAAATACAGTGTACTCAATTTCTCATGAGTATGTTATGGACTCTGTCTCTCATGAGTAAATATCATGTTCTCAATCTCACATTAATAAATGATGTGTACTAAATTTCTCAAGAGTAAATGCTGTGGAGGCCATCTCTCATGAGTATAGCCTGTTTATTCCATCTCTCAAGATTAAAAGCTGTGTATACCGTCTCTAATGAGTAAATGTTTTGGACTACATCTCTCTTGAGTAAATTTTCTGAACTCCATCTCTTATTCGTAAATTATGTTGGCTGCATCTCTCTTGAGTAAATGCTGTGTACACCATCCGTGATGAGTAAATGCTATTAGAGTAAATGCTGCGGACTCCATCTCTTGTAAGTAAATGTTGTGTACTCCATATATCACGAGTAACTGCTTTGGAGTCCATCTCTTCACATTGAATACTGTGTACTCCATCTCTCAAGAGTAAACGATGTTTTTCTCTCATGAGTACATGTCGTATACTCTTCTTCTCAGGAATATGCTGTGTTTACCATCTCTCAAAATTAAATACTGTGTACCCCATATCAAATGAGTAAACATTGTAAACTCCATCTCTCATTCGTAAATTCTGTTCGTTCATATCTCATTAGTACATGTTGTGGACACCATACCTCATGAGTAAATGCTGTGAAACTCATCTCTCAAGAATAAAAGCTACGGACGCCATCTCTTATGAATAAATTCTCTAATCTCAATCTCTCATGAGTAAATGCCGTGTACTCCATCTCTCAAGGTTAAATGTTGTTTACACAATCTCTTTATGTGAAACTGGTGTGGATTCCATTTCTGATGAGTAAATGCAGTGGACTCCATTTCTCATCAATAAACTCTGTGTTCTCCATTTCTCATAAGTAATTGATGTGAAATCCATCTCTAAAGAGTAAACATCATATACACGATATTTTATCAGTAAATGTTGTGTACTCGGTCTCTCATAAATATATTTTGTGGACTACATGTCTCAAGAGAAAATGCTGTGGAATCCATCTCTTGGGAGTCAATGCTATGGACTCCATATCTTTTCAGTAACTGTGGACACCATCTCTTGAGAGTAAATACTTTGGACTGCATCAGTCGTTTGAAAATGCAGTGGACACCATCTCTTGGAAATCAATGTTATGGACTCCATATCTTGTCAGTAAGTGTGGACTCCATGTCTGATGAGCAAATGCTGTGTTTACCATCTCTCATGTGTAACTTCTGTAGACTCAATCTGTTGTGAGTAAATACTGGCCATTCCATCTCTTATTAATAAATCCTGTGGATACCACGTGTCATTAGTATATGCAGTGGATTGCATCATTTCAGAGTAAATGCTGAGTACCCCATTTTTCAATAATTGCAGTGGACTCCATCTCTCGTGAGTAAATATCTTGTGCTCAATATATAATGAGTAAAAATCATGTTCTCCATCTCTCATTACTAATTGCTGTGTACTCCATTTCTCATTAGTAAATACCGTGTTCTCCATTTCTCATGAGTAAATTGTGTGGACTTCATCTCTTATCAGTTTATATCTTGAACTCCATCTTTCATTGGTAAATGCAGTTTACTCCATCTGTCATGAGTATATGTTGTGGACTCCGTCTTTCTAGAGTAAATGCTGCGGACTCCATCTCTTGTGAGTAAATGTTGTGGACTCCTTATATCAAGAGTAACTGCTTTGGCCTGCATCTCTTGACATTAAATACTGTGTACTCCATATCTCAAGAGTAAACCTTGTTTACTCCTTCTCTCATAAGAACATGTCGTGTATTCCTTCTCTCATCAGTAAATGCTGTGTTCTCCGTATGCTGTGGGTTTAACCTCTTTTGAGTAAATGCTTTGGAGGCCACCTCTCATAAGTAAATGCTGTGGACCCCATCCCCCATGAGTCAATGTGGACTTCATCTCTTATGAGAAAAAAAACGTGTACTCCATGTATCTTGAGGAAATGTTGTGTTCTCCCTCTATCATGAGTAAATTCTGTGGAATCCATGTGAAAATATTGTCAACTCCAAATCTCGTGACAAAATACTACATACTCCGTCTCACACGAGTTAATGCAGTGGACTCTATATACCATAAATAAATGCCTTCTACTCCATACCTTATGAGTAAATGCCGTGTCCCTCACCTCACGTGAGTACATTCTGTGTGCCCAAACTCTCAAGAGTACATTCTGTGGAATCCATCTCTCATGAGTATATGCTGTGTTTTCCACCTCTCAAAATTAAATGCTGTGTACCCCATATCAAATGGGTAAAGGCTGTGGACGCCATCTCTTATGAGTAAATACTGTAATCTCCATCTCTCATGAGTAAATGCTGTGTATTCCATCAAGATTAAATAATGTGTACGCAATATCTAATGTGTAACTGGTGTGGACTCCATTTCTGATGAGTAAATGCAGTGGACTCCATTTCTCATCAGTAAATTATGTGTACTACTTCTCTCATAAGTAGTTAATGTGAAACCCATTTCTAAAGAGTAAATATCGTATACTCGATCTTTTATGAGTAAATGTTGTGTACTCGGTCTCTCATAAGTATATGTTGTGGTATCCATCTCTCAAAAGAAAATGCTGTGGACTCCATCTCTTGGATGTCAATGCTATGGATTCCACATCTTTTCAGTAAGTGTGATCACCATCTCTTGAGATTCAATGCTTTGGATTACATCAGTCGTTTGAAAATGCAGTAGACTCCATGTCTTGGAAATCAATGCTATGGGCTCCATATCTTGTCAATAACTATGGACTCTATCTCTGATGAGTAATTGCTGTGTTTACCATCTCTCATGTGTAAACGCTGTTGCCTCCATCTGTTGTGAGTAAATACTGGCCATTCCATCTCTTATGAATAAATCCTGTGTATACCACCTGTCATTAGTAAATGCAGTAGATTGCATCTTTTCAGAGTAAATGCTGAGTACCCATGTTTCAGTAATTGCAGTGGACTCCATCTCTCGTGAGTAAATGTCGTGTGCTCAATATGTAATGAGTAAATATCATGTTATCCATCTCTCATTATTAAATGCTGAGTACTCCATTTCTCATTAGTAAATACCGTGTTCTCCATTTCTCATTAATAAATTGTGTGGACTCCATCTCTTATGAGTATATATCTTGAACTCCATCTCTCATTGGTAAATGCAGTTTACTCCAACTGTCTTGAGTATCCATCTTTCTAGTATAAATGCTTTGGACTCCATCTCTTGTGAGTAAATATTGTGGACTCCATATCTCACGAGTAACTGCTTTGGACTCCTTCACTTGACATTGAATACTGTGTACTCCATCTCTCAAGAGTAAACGCTCTTTATTCTTTCTCTCATAAGTACATGTCGTATTCCTTCTCTCATGAGTTAATGCTGTGTACTCCGTATGCTGTGGGTTTCACCTCTTTTGAGTAAATGTTGTGGAGGTTACCTCTCATAAGTAAATGCTGTGGACCCCATCCCTCATGAGTCAATGCTGTGGACTTCATCTCTCATGAGAAAACACCGTGTACTCCATGTATCTTGAGTAAATGTTGTGTACTCCATCTATCATGAGTAAATTCTGTGTAATCCATGTGAAAATATTGTCAACTCCAAATCTCGTGACAAAATAATACCTATTTCGTCTCTCATGAGTAAATGCAGTGGACTCCATATATCATAAATAAATGCCTTCTACTCCATATCTCATGAGTAAATACCGTGTCCTCCATCTCCCATTAATAAATTCTGTGTGACCAATCTTTCAAGAGAACATTCTGTGGAATTCATCTGTTGGAAGTCAATGCTATGGACTCCATATCTTTTCAGTAAGTGTGGACACTTACTGAACTCTCGAGCTAATGCTTTGGACTGCATCAGTCGTTAGAAAATGCTTTATACTCCATCTCTTGGAAATCAATGGTATGGACGCCATATCTTGTTAATAATTGTGGATTCCATTTCTCATGTGTAAATGCTGTGTATACCTTCTCTCAAGAGTAAATGCTGTGGACTCCATCTCTAATTAGTAAATGTCATGTACTCGATCTTTTTTAAGTAAATGCTGTGTACTCGGTCTCTCATGAGTTTTGTGGACTCCATCTCCTAAGAGAAACTGCTGTTGACTCCATATATTGGAAGTCAATGCTGTCTACTCCATATCTTGTCAGTAAGTGTAGACTCCGTCTCTCATGAGTAAATACTGTGGACCCCATTTCTGACGAGTAAATGCTGTGCAGTCCATCTCTAATGAGTAAATATCATGAACTCGATCTTTTATTAGTAAATGCTGTGTACTCGGTCTCTCGTGAAGATATTTTGTGGACTCTATCTCTGGGAAGTCTCTGTTGTGGACTCCATATCTTGTCAGAAAGATAAAGGCTGAGTAATCCATATATTGTGTGTAAATGCTGTGGGTTCCACATGTTATTGGTAAATGCAGTGGAGTCCATCTCTCATAAATAAATGCCGTGTACTCCATCTCTCATCAGTAAATATTACATATCTCATGAGTAAATGCTGTATACTCCATCTCTCAAGATTAAATGATGTGTACAACACATTTAATCAGTAAATGGTGTGCATTCCATCTCTGATGTGAAAATTTTGTGAACTCTAAATCTCGTTACAAAATACTATGTACTCCATATCTCATCAGTAAATGCCTTGTACTCTATATATCTTGAGTAAATGCATTGTACTCCATCTCTCATAACAAGATTTAACAAGATTTGCCATCCAAGCCAAAGGCCCAGATGGCAAGTGGACAAGGAAGCCATTGGCTTATCGAGAGTCCAACAATGTTCATCTACTTATAGCCCGCCCTCCTGAGATATGTGTCAACCTTGTTTTTAAACATATTCACGCTGCTAGCAGTTACACAATATGTAGACAATTTGTTCCATTCATTTATTGTCCTCTGTGAGAACGAGTGCTTCCTGATGTCCAATCTACATTGATCCTTTACTAATTTTACATCATGTCCTCTAGTTCTGCTATCCTTCTTGAGTGAGAAAAACATATTTCTACCAATGTTTTCATACCCATTCAATATCTTAAAAACTTCAATCTGATCTCCTCTTAACCTCCTTGTCTCTAGAGTTGTTAAACCACATTCTTTCAGGCGTTCTTCATAACTAAGGTCTCTCAGTTCTGGAATCATTTTAGTTGCTCTCCTTTGTATGCGTTCAAGCATATCTATATCCTTCTTACGATATGGTCTCCATGCTTGTATACAGTATTCTAAATGAGGTCTAACTATTGCTTTATAAAGAGGTATAATTAACTTTTTTCCCTTGTATGTTATGTTTCTTCTAATCAATCCAAAATTTTTATTACCCTTTGAAGCTGCAATACCACACTGCTCTGAAACTTTCATATCAGCGCTTATTGTAACTCCTAAGTCCTTTTCTTTTACAGTAGTACCCAGAACAGTATCTCCCATTTTATAGTTTACATTCAAGTTCCTATGTCCTGTATGTAGGCATTTACATTTCCCAAAATTGAACAACATCTGCCATTTCTCAGACCATTTCACTAATCTGTCTAGATCGTTTTGTAAATGTTGTTTATCACCATCAGTATTAACCTTTCTAAACAGTTTTGTGTCATCCGCAAATTTCAGTACGTTACTTGTTATACTGTCGTCCAAGTCATTGATATAAATTAAGAATAATATAGGTCCTAATACTGATCCTTGAGGTACCCCACTCAAAACCGATTTCCAAGTTGAAACTTCTCCATCTACTACAACTCGTTGTCTTCTGTCAGTCAGCCATTGTTCTATCCAGTCAGTTATGCTATCCCCGATACCATGGGCTTTTAATTTAAGTAGTAATCTTTGATGTGGCACTTTGTCAAAAGCTTTCTGAAAATCTAAGTAGATAATATCTACTGGCGATCCCACGTCTAGCCACTTAGTGATTTCTTCCAAAAAACATAACATATTTGTTAAGCATGACCTCCCTTTAAGGAATCCATGTTGAGATTAATTTAATAAGTTATGCTTAACGAGGAAGTCCACCATATGGTCTTTAATTAACCTTTCTAATAATTTGCAAATCACTGACGTTAAACTCACTGGTCTGTAATTCTCTGACTTATTTCTCGAACCCTTTTTAAATAATGGTATGATGTTTGCTTCTTTCCATTCAAACGGAACAACTCCCTCTTTTAATGACAAGTTGAATACTCTTGCAAGTGGTATACTGATTTGTTCTACTGTTTCCATTAGTAATTTTGGAGGAATCCCATCCACTCCCGGTGATTTGTTATCCTTCATTGCCTTTATTTTCTTAGCTACCAATTCTGGAGTTACAGCTAACGGACCTAAATAGTCAGATTTAGCCCCCTGAAATTTAGCATCAGCAACTGGTAATGAACTAATATCTTCTTTGGTAAACACTGAACTGAAGTAACCATTTAGGTCTTCCGCCATTAAAAACCCCTGTGATATTATATTTCCAGCACTGTCTTCTAGAGGTCCAACCTTGTCTTGTACGTTTTGTTTACTCCTGACATATGCATAAAAACTCTTGCTGTCATTTTTTATGTTACATGCTAGTTTTTGCTCATAGCTTCTTTTAGATTGTCTGATTTCAGTTGTAGCTGCATTAAGTGCCTCTTTGTATTTTGCATAGTCTTCGTCCTTTCTGGTACGCCTATAAACCCTCCACATAGTTTGTTTTAGCATTATTTTCTAATAGCCTCTTTTGACAAGTGTTTCTTTCTACACCATTTTCCTTGTTTTTGGAAGGGAACAAATTTATCGATGATACTCTCAATTTCATATTTTAGAATATTCCAACATTCAATTGCGGTCTTATTCATCAGCATGTTATTCCAATCTAGCTTTGCTAAGTATTTTCTCATATCTTTGTAGTTACCTTTGTGGAAGTTTCTCTTGTACGTTTTCTTATTTTTACTTTCTGATTTTACATTGATGTCAAAATGTATTTGATTATGGTCACTATTACCCAATGGTTCAAATATTTTTACATTGTCCACTAATTCTTTTTGTGATGACAAAACTATATCTAATAAATTTTCTCCCCTGGTTGGTTCTAGTACGTGCTGAGTAAGAAAGCTATCCTGGATTAAAAATAGAAATTGTTGGTCCTCAATCCCTGTGCTCTCTAGAGAATTCCATTGTATGTGTCCATGGTTAAAATCTCCCATTATGATACATTCCCCTTTACTAACTTCCTTTATAGCGTTTTTTATTTTGGTGTTGTCCTCTTCGTTTATGTTTGGACTTCGGTAAACTAATCCAATAGTTAATTTTGAATTTCATGAAACAATTTTGCACCAAACAGCTTCATCGCAATCTGCTTCCCTTTCTAGTTTTATTTCATAAACCTGAATAGATTCTTTAACATATAAAATAACTCCCCGCCCCTTCTTCTTATTCGATCTTTCCTAAACATTACATATCCTGTCAGTCCTAATTCAGCATCTGTTATATCTATGTTGGCCCATGATTCAGTTATACCAATTATGTGAGGGTCAATATCTTCTACCATAATGTTTAATTCGTTTTTCTTATTTACTATGCTCCTTGCATTTAAACATACGCATCTATAACCTTTTTCAGAGATGTTTTTCGGATGATTTGATATTGGTTTATCTGTGCTAGTGGCCTCTTGTTCTGCTTGAGACACCTCTAGGTAACCCCCCTGCACTTCTAGTTTAAAGAATGTTTACTTCCAAAATGGATAAGTTGATAATATGGACTCCATATCTTGGGATTCAATGCTGTTGACTCCATATATCATGAGTAAATGTGGGCTCCATCTCTGTTAAGTAAAACCTGTGGACTCCAGAGTATATGCTGAGTATATGATTAGTATATGCTGTGGACTCCATCTCTCATGAGTAAATGTTATGAAATCGATATCTCTATAATTAATGCTGTGGGATGGTGATGAAGAAGAAGGAAACAAAATCAGCGACCGGTATCGTTGCAGCCTTACCCTGGAATGGAAAAGGAGGAGAACAGCAATTGCACCTCTCATGTGTAAACGCTGTGAACTCCATATATTGTGAGGAAATGCTGTTCGTTCCACGTCTTATGAATAAATTATGTGGACTCCACCTCTTATGAGCATATGCTTTTGAATCCATGTCTTGAGAGTCAATGCTGTGGTCTCCACATCTCATGAATAAGTAAAGTGTACTCCATCTCTAGTCATTAAAACTGTGGACCCCATTTCTTGAGATTCAATGTTTTTGAAAACATAAGTCGTGAGAGAATGCTGTGGACTCTATCACTCATTAGAAAATAATGTGTATTCCATCTCTAGTCAGTACAAGCTGTGGACCCCATCTCTACGCAGTAAAAGCTATGGACCCCATCTCTTGAGAGTCAATGCTTTGGACTGCATCAGTCGTTAAAAAATGCTGTGTACTCCACCTCTGATGAGAAAATGTTGTCATCTCCAACTCTCATGGATAAATACTGCGTACATATCTTATGAACAAAAACTTTGGACTCCATCTCTCATGAGTATTTGCTATGGATTCCATCTATCGTGAGTAGATATACCCATCACTCATGGGTATATATTGCATGCTCCATATCTTAAGATTAAATGCTGTGGACTCCATATCTTCTGAGTAAGTGCCATGGACTCCACCACTCCGTAGCTAATGCCGCGGCCTAGTTATGAAGAAAAATTACCGGTATCGTTGCCCCGGCCTTCAGGGAATATAAGGAAAATAACCCTTACATCTCTCAATGCTATGGACTCTATCTCTTGAGAGTCAATACTGTGGACTTCATCTTTCATGAGAAAATGTTGTGGACTACATCTCTTATGTGAAAATTTTGTGAACTCCAACTCTCATGGTTAAATACTGTGTACTCAATCTCCCATCAGTAAACGCTGTGCACGCTATCTTTCATTAGTATAAGCGGTGGACTCTATCTCACACGTGTAAATTCTGTGGCCTCCAACTCTCGCGAATTAATGCTGCGTATTCCATATCGAATGAGCATATTCTGTGGACTCCTTATCTCATGAATAAATAATGTGTATTCCGTCTGTAGTCAATAAAAGCTGTGAACCCAATCTCTTGAGAGTCAATGGTTTTGACTGCATCAGTCGTGAGAAAATGCTGGGTCGGTGTCCAGAATCCAGTCAATACATCTTGATGCGCCCGTGATCACAGTGGGCGACTTTAACTTATGCACCCTGGATGGCGTACTGCCCTTATTTCAACAGATCGTGACCTGCCTAACAAAGTAATCGACTTATGCTCTAGCTCATTGGAAGACACATACATCCCGCAATGTCTCCCTGCCCAGGGGGGGGGACAGATAAAAACATCCTTCGTCTCCTGATATTCTCACTGACTCTAACAAAGTTCTGTCAATACTCTATCATCCCAGACTGTCACTGTGTGTCCTAACAAAGAATCCAGTGATCAACAAGCAGAAAATTCTTAGGGCAGACATTGGCCTTGCTAAAAAAAGCTCTTCGAGACTAAGTAGAAAAGCAATATCAGACCATGAACACTCGTGATGCTTTCATAAATCTCAAGGTGATGGCAGGTGATGCCAGAGCAGGCGAAAGTGCAAGATCTAATACACTGCCTGATGCTATAGATCTAAACACCTTCTAAACTCGCTTCGACAGAATAAACTTTACATCCGGGTGCACAAGGCTTCTGGCAACCACCCCCCGTACCCGAGAATTATCATCATCTCCAAAAACGACGTGACATGCCAGTTCAAGAGAACCAGCATAGGGAAAACTGCTGGGCCCGACAGCATTTCTGCCCACTTTCTATATACGTGTGCTGAGGAATTGGCGCCTATGTTCACACAACTGTTCCAGGAGTCTGTAGACACCGGCATCATTCCAAACATTTGGAATACCAGCACCGTCATTCCTGAGCTTAACATCCGATCACCGCATGAACTCAACCAATGCATGCCCGTTGTTCTTACTTCCGTTCCCATGAAAGCCTCTTAGAAGTTATTCCTGATCAACCTCTCTCCAAACATTAAGGAGAAACTGGATCCCATTAATTTCGCCTACAAGCGTGGGCGTAGCACTCATGGTGCTGTGTCAACCCTGATACACAATGTCACCAAACATCTAGAGAAGGCAGTCAACTACATCCGCATCCTCTTTATATATTTTAGTTCGGACTTTAATACTATGCACCATCACAATATGATTGAAAAGCTTCTAGTTCTGCAAATACCCCCAACTTCATTCACTGGATGCAAGACTTTCTCAGCAACATACCCCAACATGTGATGGCTGCCAGAAACACCGCACCCAACATCATTACGAATACCGGAGCAACCCAACGGTGTGTCGGTGACATTTTCATCATCCCCTTTAAAAGTATCTACTTTAATTGAGCGTAGCATAGCATGTTACACAATCCTTTATATGTGAATCCTATTACAGATGTCAATAACAATTACAGTTGCTTTGATGTGACACTGTAATACTGCGTAGTTGGATTTGAAAAAGATTACATAATATCAATTGGAC